>NW_022045960.1:129013-166143 GCF_001654015.2 Drosophila navojoa
TCTCTCTCTCTCTCTCTCTCTCTCTCTCTCTCTCTCTCTCTCTCTCTCTCTTCATGACTTCTTTCCCATCTGACATAAATCTCTATTTCTCTTTCTCCAGCTCTCACTCTCTCTCTCTCTCTCTCTCTCTCTCTACTCTACTTATCTTGTTTTTCTCTTTCTCTCTCTATCTCTCTCTTTCCTTCTGAGCATAAACCCTTTTCTTTCTTTCTCTGTTTCTCCATTTCTGCATCCCTTACTCTGCTTCGCCTTTATCGTTCTTTATCGTTCTCTCTCAGAGACATTTCTGTCATATCTTCGTCTTCACATCTTACCATCCCGTTCTTCGTCATCGCTTCTCTCTCACTCACTCTCTTGTGATGTCGCCCCCATATTAAGTTTATCCACCAAAACAGCTTCAACAAATGCATTTCAAGCAAGCTGCAATTATTTCCACTTTGTGGCTGGATTTCTACTCCACATTTATTTATTTATGAGCAGCTCAAGTCATATTAGAAACGTGACTAAAGCCAGCTTAATCCAGATTTGTCATCTTCGCCTTTTTCCCTTCAACCTTAAGCCAAATCATTTTTAAAGAAATTTATAGTTGTATTCCCCCTGTTTGGAAAGCAACTCATTTGACTCATCCCTTCGCTGTAATCCATAGCTCAAATCTCATTTAAGCTTCCAGCTGAGATCCCAATTGAACTGCTTCATATTCAATATTTATGTCATATTATTCAAGCTAAGACCCTCAAGCCTTCTGCTATCACAATTAGTTAGCTGCTGCATAAACTTTATCTAATTCTGGCTCATATTCTTGGCTACTTTAACAGCCAGCCGCGCCCACAAAAATGCCCCAGGCTGACACACACACACACTCACACTCACATACCAAGGCAGAGATAAAGCCCATCATAAAATGCACAAATTTGTGTCGCTTGGGGAGCACTTTACAAGCGCTGCCCGAAATCCGATTCCAAATCGAATTCAACTCAAGCTATATACATATATAAATATGTGTATGTACATGTATACTCACACATGTGTGCGTCCCTTCAATATTAGTTCAATAGACCGCAATACAATGTTCGTTTGCTGTTGCTATTGTGCCGACTCGTCGTTCGTTTCGTGCGCAAATCCTTTGAGGTCAGCCCAAATGCTGGCCAAAACTTTTGCACACACACACACCCAACACACACACACACACACACACACTTTGATTTCTATTATATGAATAGGACAGCTCGAACTACACACAGCTTCAGCCAAGGCTAGTTCGGCCGCAGTGCACATGGAGGGCAGAGTTTATGGGCTTCCACTGATTTGGCTCGCCGGCTCCCAAACTCTCCTTTTGGCCAATTCGCAGCACACAAAAATGTATAAAAATCGTTAGCTGCAGCGCGCCACAGAAATCGCCTTAGAGAAAATATTGATGCCGCAGGACTCAAACACACCAAAAAAAAAAAAAAAAAAAAAAAAAACAGAAGAAGAAGAAGCAAAACGAAACCAAATCATGAAAAAGAGAACAAAGTCTCGTTGCGATGTTTTACTGCAGTTTTTTGTTTGGAGTTTTATGTGGCACATCCACGGGCCTCCTTTGCACTCGCGTGTCTATGTGTCTGTGTGGAAAGCCAACAGCAACAGCCACGGCAACAGCGACGGCAACAGCAACGGCAACAGCAATAACCGACTACAACAATAACAATAGCCTCGGGGCATATTTCAGAGTGCGCGCGCTGTAAAAATCATTTTATGAGTTTGCATAAAATTTTGTGGTTTTCACGCCCATGTTTATTGCAGGCGGCCGCATATGTTGCCCATTGTTGGCAACCGCCGCGTCTATTGATTTTATTTTTCTTTTTCTATGTGTTCTCTCTCGCTTTTTTGAAGAGCTAAGCTAAAACCGAAAAACCTAAAAAAAAAAAAAAAATAGAAAATGCCGAAACCACAGCCAAAGTCCAAGCAAACGTGAATCGACCCAGCTGGCCGCGCCTCGCCGCTTTAGCCAATTTTTAAACAACCAATTTCTGCTTATTTTCCGCTGTTGCTGCAGTTTCTACTTTTTTTCATGTTTTTTGATAGCCTCAAAGTGGGTTTTACGCTTCAGGGCTGTACTGTAGAGCACTGTGCGCGAGCATTGCCTGTAGGTACAAACTTTACACTCGATCGCTATGAGAAACTAAGTACTTTATTTATATTTTATAGCCAGCAGCCATTGGCGCTGGACTGAAAAGGAGTTGGTGAGTTGGGTAAGGGAGGAACAGCTATATAAAGCAAAGAAAATTCAAAATAAATAAAAATATAAGATTATAAAATTGACAACCATTCAGAGAATAGCTGCCTATAAAAGAAATGTATGGGCACTGAAAGTCGGTTAAAGAAATTGAAAATTGAGAATGAAAATATTTATGTCACATTTTTAGAGATTTTTTTATAAAATATTTTACTGATTTATTAATTTTTTCCATACTTTTGAGCTTAAAAAATTGTTAGATTTTTTTATAAAACATTTATCTCATTAATTAATTTTTTCCATACTTATTTATTAAATATTTGATTCGATTTATGGACCAAACTTGAGTTTATTATATCCTGAACCCATTAAAAATGAGAAAGGAGGGTATAATGATTTTCTTCAAACGTATGTAACAGGTAGGAGGAGGCTTTGCAGACACCATTAATTATATATACTCTTGTTCAGGGCAACGCGCTGTGCCCTGTCTGTCTGTTCGTATGTTTGAACGCGTCGATCTCAGAAGTTATAAGAGCTATCGACTTGAAAATTTGTTGACAAGTCCATAAATATAGCACGCAGATCGAGTTAAATTCCCTAAATCGCTAACTACTCCCGTTAGTTTGTTATCGATTTAAAACTTGATAGAAAAGTTACAAAATTATAAGAAGAAAATAAATTTTTGTTTAAAAATGTAATTGATTTATATTTATATTATTGAACAGCTAAGGATTCCAATTGAGTTGCATTTCATCAGCCTAGCCATCAGTTAGAGTATTGCAAATTCTATAATAACTTTGTAATTATATATAACAAATTCATATAGCTCACTTTGCCCGACTTTTCTCCAACTACAGCCAGCATAAAATGCAATCAAATTTTACACTCCAGATCAAATCAGTTGCGGCTTATTGGACACGCGCTTAGCTTCAAGCGCTGACAAAACAGTTAAGAGCCAAATCGTTTCGGGTTTGTTTTGCTTTCCACATTTCATTTTCATTTAATTTTCGTGCTTTGTCTCGGAATTTCTTTGTTGCTTTCTGTTTGGCCAAAAAGCCACGCATTTGGTGGCATTTATTGATTTTGGCCAGCAAAGCCAAATGGCCTGCGGCTCATTAAATGATTTGCTCATGTCAAATGGCCATCAAATTTAATTTGCCCAGGGCTAAGGCGGCGTCAGGGCGAGGCGTGCCATTAAATGTCCCAAAAGAAGCGGCTCGACACCTGCACGCAACAAGCTGTACTGCGAGACATGCCCACCTAGACACAGCCTCCCCATGGCCAGGGCCGCGGCTGTTGGCCAATTTCCGTTCAGTCTAATGGCAGCTGAAATTTTAATAAGCATGCATTAGCCCCAATGCCAAATACCAAATATTCGACCCAAAAACTTGGTAATTATACAAAATAAAAGGAATGAAGAAGAGGAAAGTGCCCAGCGGAAACCGCCTTTAGTTTATCTAAGGGAGAAACTTGCTTGCCCCGCTTTGATCGAGGTTCACTTGGTTAACCGTGGCACGTACTTGGCGACGCTGCGGCTATAAAAATGCCACTTAAATCCAGACAGCAACAAGAACAAGAACGACAAAGCCGACGGCAAAGCAAAAACAATTAATAATACCGTATGCAACAATAGCCTTTTGTTTCTAGAGAGTGAGAGAGAGAGACAGAGAGAGAGAGGAAGAGAACACTCTCAAGCTGCTTAAATTGCCATGCATGCAATTGCCAGAAGCAGCTACAGAGTGAGAGTGAGAGTGAGAGAGAGAGAGAGTGAGACTCATACTGAGACTGGTGGGAAATTTTAGCGCTTTCTTTAGCCGTTGCCCTGCAGGTGAAATAAATTATTATTTATTACGGTCATTAGGGCTTAATGGCGGCAATGATGTCCACCACGCACACGAACGATGGCCGCGCACTTCCGGCCGCTTAATCGAAAACGAAAAGCGAAACATTTGTGGCCGGACAACCTTTTGCCGTTGGACCCTTTTTAATGGTCCAACCGGTTCACATTATGCGGCCTTGAAAAGGAAAACAAAGAAAAAGGAGCGAAGGAGCAGAGGCGCGCTTATCGTAAATTTCCTGCATTATTATCTCTGTGTAGGCGAGGCGTGCGATAATATCGTATATATGTATGCGATATCTATATGCATTGGCCAACTTTTTGGCCTCAGCCATCATAAATATATATACTATATATGTGCATATGCGCCCAAAGGCCAAAGACCGTCGCATAATTTAGGCTCACACACTCACACTCTCTCACACACACACACACATGCGCATATTAATGGCGCTGGCTTCACTCTGACACATTGTAAATTCAAATGCATTTGCCTCTGCCAGGCCCCAAAAAGGAGCCGAAAAAAAAATAGAAACCCAAAACTTTAGGCGAAGCTTTTACCGCAAAGCGAAAACAATCAATCAAAATGTATGCAAAGTGAGAGAGAGAGTGAGAGAGAGAGAGAGAACAGGAAATGTAAATGGAAATTAATTTCATGCATACGCCAGGGCGACAATCTTTTTTTTTTTTATTTACTTCATTTTTTCTTCGCATAAAGATTACTTTGTGCTTCAGACGCTAAATATCACGTATACGCCCGGGCGAACGCAATGGCAACAATTGTGCAAACGTCTGATTCATTTACCACGCGAGTATTAAACTGCTGCCACACACACACACACACATAGATGCGAAACCTTTGTGTGTGTGTGAAGTTTGCAATTTTCAGGCACAAAATTACATGCACTTTTCCGCTCTCTCCCTCACCCTCACACTCGCTGTATCTGTGTGCATGTAATTGCGCTTGTCGTTGTGCGTGTGAGTGCGTGTGTGTGTGTGTATGTGTGTGTGCATTCACTTGCACCAGTTTCTGCTGTTGTCGCTGTTGCCTTGTCACCCGACCACGCCCACCCAGGCAAAGCAACTGCCTTACTCCTTGCTTTGATAAATGCGCATAATTTCAGTAGTTTTTCTTCAAGTAGTGCAGCAAAAAACCATGTGTGTGTGCGTGTATGCGTGTGTGTGTGCGTATGTGTGTGTGTGTGTAATATGCTCTCGCTGCTATGCTTTATTGTTCACAGCGTCGTGTTAAATATTATGCTGGATGGTTTGTCTTGGCGGAATTATGAAGACGATTACATGACTTTATAGGTGAGAATATATGTGAGTTGTCTGCAGCTGTGTGTGTGCGAGTGTGTGTGTGTGTGTTGTGTGTGTGGGCGCTTGTATATTTATGCGCTGCGACAGCAACTTGACGTTAGTTTAATGAAATACCTGCCACGATTTATGTGCTAGTTGAGTAACGCCGCGCAAAGAAAAAAGAAATTGCAAAAAGCGGAATTAATTTTGCTATAAGTAACAGTGGAGGCATGAAATATTAGGCATGCCATGGCGGGCATAAGAGAACAGCCTACATATATTCAATTTATTGTAGTAAAATTAGCCAGGAGATGGGCAGTAAAACAAAAGTTCGAGCAGCAGACAGTGAAGCTTTAAATACTTTTACAGTGGTGTCCTAGAATAATAGGCAGAGAAACCTAATCACAAAGCAAATATTCAGCAGGCTGAAGCATTTTAATCTTTTGAGTATGCCAATTGAATTTTTATACAAATTTCTTATATGCAATGCTACACTGGTGTCGCGGCATATTAGTCATGCCTGCTAATACAGTGCAATAAAAGAAAAAAGAATATATAATTGATTATAAATAATGTGTCATATACTTTACACTCACGTCACGCAATATTATTCATGCCAGCTAGAAAGACAGCAGCTGGAGGGTACTCTGAGAGCTAGATGAAATAATATCATGTTTAGCTCTCTAAAATTAGACATAGTCTTGGCAACACTAACTTTTTAATAGATATTTAGTATTAATTAGTATATTTAAAAACAATTAAGTAGAGCAAAAAGCAAGCTAAGCAGCACTGGCGTCCACAAATATTAGTCATGCATGTCTACACAAAGTAACTAAGCGACCATAAATGAAAAGCTTTCTAGAATTTACCATTGATTTGTATCTTTATATCCACATTCCTATCAGACAATTTAAGTCTAGATAAATTCAAGCTGAATAGCTATACTCTAGCTATAATAAAGCCATTTATTATAACTTTTTATTCATTTAAGCTAATCTACACTCATGTCACACACTATTGCACACCTTAAACCGAGTTAGCTTTACCTTAAATTCAATCAAATCTCTGCTCTAATGCACTCTCAGACCCAACTTTAAAATCCAGCTCAACTCTCGCACACACTGAGAATGCTGGACAAACATGAACAGCTGCAAATATTGTTTTGTTACCTGTAATCCAAGTGACATATTTTTATTATATTCAAGTTTTTTGTTGTTTTTACTTTTTTTTTTCTTTTTTTGTGTTCTTTTGTGCATTTTTACTCCGCACCGCATAAATGTGCTGCCATTTAGCAAACATTTTTCATGTTGCAGCTGCAAGTTTTATTTGGACAAAAATTGTTGTTGCTGGAACTGAGGGAAAACTGGCGCAACTGGCAAACTGTTATCCTGCGTTTTCCTGTAAATAATTCAACTGAAAAATTCATAAAGCTAGACCACTTTCTATGCCCCACACACACACATACACATGCATACATGGAAACATGTACATGTGCTGTTGTTCGTACTCTTCCCACGTTTTTGTTTTTCTTTAATTGTTTAGAAAATAAATCACCGAATCCCGAAATAAGTTGACAACACACCACATGAAATAAAAACGAAAACGAAAACGAACAACGCAGACCAGGCCAAAGCAGACAGCCAGACCCGACCGGGCCAGGCCAGGCCAGGCCAGTGAGCCGGGCTAGCTAAATGGAACAGCGAGCGGTGCACGTAGCTGCGAGTGGGAGTCGAGGCCGAGCGGAAACGGAACTAACAAAGCACAAAACGAGCAAAAAATCGAAAAAACAAAAAAAATCTATATAGAAAAAATTTTGGGCAAAAAAAAAAAAGAAACGAAAAAAACAAACGGAAAAGCAAAATTGCCAAACTAAAACTTTGCTGCAGTCACGAGCAAAGCAAAACAAAACAGAAAAAAGCTAGTAGTAAAATAAAGCAGAGAACTCTGTTAAAGGGGGCGGGTCATACACACACACACACACACACACACACACGCACAGTGATATACCTGCCTCTGTGTGTGCGTGTGTGTGTGCTACGACTTTCATTGTGGCACAGCACAAAACAATTTACCAAAATTTGTACAATTTGAAAACTTAAATAAACACGAAGAATGTTTTTTTATTATTATGATTATTTTTATTATAACGGCCAACATTACAGTTTACACACACACACACACACACACACACACACACACACAAATGACGTCTTAAAGTTATGTTCAAATAGTTTTGACGCCAAGCTGCAAACTTAATGAGCTGTTGACGTTTTCGGCCTTACCAATTAAGGTTCTGGCAACAAGGTACTTGAACACACACACACACACACACACACACATATACACACTTGAGTTTTTTTTTTTAGAACGGCTCAATGTAAGCGTCGCGCCGGCAGGCAATGACACGAAATAATTCAAATGCCCAGACCCTTAGCCAAATGCCATTGTGCTTTTTAGTAGTAAATTAACAAGCACACACACACACACACACACACACACACACACATAGAGAAAGAGGGTTACAGAGACGGGCTGGGCGAGCACATGCAACATGAGTTGCTGCGGGGCGCCTCGGCTCTGGCTTAAATTGAAAAACTTTTGCAACTTGCAAGTTTCTTGAATCACTTTATTTTTTTTTTCACCCCTCTTATTTTTTTTTTGCAACTTGCGCTCTTTGTGCGTTGAGCTGGGATTCATTGCAGCCCGCCAGGCAGCCCAGACAGGCAAACAGGCAAACAGGTCATGCACACACACACACAGGCATATGCCATATATGAAGCAGTTTCAATTGCATACGCTGCGTATACTTAACGCCAGCTAACTGCTCAGAAGACTAAGCAGCAGTGCGAGCTAACGGCATTTTTTAATTGGTTTTTAAAAAGTTGTTAATGCAAATGAATTAATCAATTGCGCAGAAAGTTGTTGAAGTTGAAAGAATAAAATTATATGAAGCAAGCAAAATTAATTTAGAATAGACAAAAAATCATTTTAAATAGGATATATATGTATATGTATCTAAATTAAGTTTCTTTATTTTTTATTCTTCGGCAATTAGAATATATACATGTCTATGAATTAAAATATATGTATGTATTATGTAAAAACTTTTCTTATTAGATAGTAATAGGAATAAGTTAAGATTTAATACTTAATACTTAAGGGCAAAGCTAACTCACTTATCTATCAAAAAAAAAAAAAAAAAACATGGAGCTAATCCTGGCCTAGTTTACAAATTTTATATATTTTTTCTCTTAGCTTAAAACCAACAAGAAATTGTCTAATACCTTAAAACTAACTCAAGGCTTCATCTAAAAATAACAATATATGGATTAAGACCAACTCAAGCTAAGCCACACGTCTCGAGTCCGCAAATATTTCAACAGCAGCTCGCAGCCAAATCAAAGCTAAGCCAAAGACAAAAGAAAAATATTATTTGAAAACTATGTTATTTTTTTAGCTTTGCTAAAAACTTTTGCTTTCTGACAGCAACAGTCCGCAGCTACGCTCCTCTAGGGGTTTTCACTTATTATAAATCTTTGGAGTTTTCTTAGCAAAAGTTGTTCAACAATAAATTCGACTCAGCTGATGCAGTTAAATATTTAAATATTATTGTTAAATATATATATATATATATATTTTATTTTAATTTTTTTTACAGCAAACGCTTGCGCGTTTCATTTACTGCCTTTAAGGCCAAAATCTTTAGCTTAATTTGCTTAATGCAAAATTCGTGGCAATTTCGTTGTTAGCCTTTTGACTGCTGCCGTTGACTCGCCACACAATTGGTCAATTACTTTGTTATATCCCGACAATGGCCACAAGATTGTAAATAGCATGTAAAATTATGCGAGCGGAGAGTGCACGACTAACAGATACCCTAACTGAAAATATTCTTTTATCAATATCATCTTTTATGATCATTTTTTATTTTTAATTATTTACTTATTTATGGGAATTAAGTAACCCAGCGATGCATTAAAACAAGCTTGCTTCTAGCTAGCTATATATGTATATTCAAGCATAGAGCTCCATTCTCTGCCATACAACTGTCAGGAGCTACGACAGAATCGAGGTCTTCAGCCAAATGCAGGGACAGATAAGACATACAAGGCCAAATTATCTATTCCTTTCATGCCGATTCAAGTACATGTATAATTTATGGCAACGGCCACGCCTGCCTGCCACTGACTCACTAGCCAATATACCCTTCAATTACCATTCTCGCAATGGACTCGGCGCGTACATAAAAAGCGGGCGTAAATTAAAGTCATTCAAGTGCAGCGCAGCGGAAACGGAAATGTGCGCAAAACAATTACGTGCGTGCGTAGCTGGGAAAATCTACGCACACGCACACGCACACACACACACACATGTCTACATATATACATATTTATACACACTGGTCAGCACTTGAAGAGGCAAATTTATATATAATGCGAATTTTTATGCTGGCACTCAAGTGCAATCAAAATGCGTTACGCGCAATTTACATTTGCAGTTGCAGAAGTCGAGGGGGGGGCGGTGGTGTGAGGGGTGAGCGACTGGGGAGGAGTGAGCAATGGCGGGCATTTTGGCTTTCACAATGCTGGCCACAAAATGGACGTTGTAATATGCCATCCGTGCATATTTATGGAGCTAAAAGGGTAAAATATGCGCATGTGTGTGTGTGTGTGTGTGTTGCCTGCAATTGAAATGCATTCAACTAATGACAGAGTTCCCGCATAAAGAGCGGGGCGTACAGAGAGAGAGAGAGGGGGGAGGAGGTCGAGCATGTGAGAGGGATAGAAAGAGGCAGAGAGAGAGAGAACGAGATAGAGAGAGAGAGAGAAGTTCCCGCATGATGAGCTCACTCACACTCTGCCTCTTGCTATTCCGCTCTCTTTCTCTCTCTCTCTCTCTCTCTCTGGACGCCCCTTTGGAATGTTAACATTATCTATTATTTTGACCGACAAAAGTAATTATGTAAATTAGCAATGCTAATTAAAAAGCCAACCGCCTGCGGGTCTCAAATTGACAAACACAAAGCACAAAAAATAAATTAATACCAAAACTAAAACTAAAACTAAATAGTTTTATAAAAGTTGTAAACACACAGGTTTCTGCAGACGCGAATTTAAATATATCTGCAAACAGTGAATGAATACCGAGAAAGCGATTGAGAGAGAGAGAAAGGGAGAAAGACAGAGATGTAGAGAAAGACAGAGAGAGAGGTAGAAAACAAACGACAGTGTGGTTAAGAAAAATAGGGAAAAAGAACAGATCTCTCTCACACGACATAGAGCGAGGATGTCAAAAAGAGGGTGAGAAAGATAACGACAGTGAGAGAGAGTGAGAGAGAAAGAGAGAGAGAGAAGAGTGAGACAGAAAGAGAGAGAGAGAGTGAGAGAGAAAGGCAGAAGTAGAGAAAGAAAGAGAGAGAGGTTTAGAGACAGATGTGTCGATAATGGTTTTTTATTGTCTGTGTGAATGCCAAACTATTCATAGCTAATGTACTCAAATTATATTTACGCATATTTGTGTAGGCAATCAAGTAAGAGATATTATTCCACGAAGCGAGAACGAGAGGGCAATGCTCTATCAAGCGACGATCAGTCCAACAAAAAGTACAAAATCCACAAATTTGGCAGTTTAAGTAGAAGGACATCAGTTCCACTCAGGCTAAAGGTAGTCATTCTGCACCTTTGAGTGCCTAATAATCAACTCTGCCAATTACAAAACAAGGCGTGGCACATCAGCAATAACTTGGATTCCAATGAACACAATATTCAGCAGCCGAAGTGCGTGCATTTGCAATGTTTTGCATATCTTTTTGCTCTGATATGCCAACTCTACGAGCCCACACACTCAAACACCCACACACACACACAAGCACACACGTGTGCCCACAACATTTTGCAATGGCAGGCGCTTAATCAACGCTCTGTAAGCTTGCTGTATAATAAATATAAATAAGGCTAAAGCGATTTGTTTGGCTTTAGCTAACGACTCCCAAATGCAATTGGGCATTCATCATACGCACTGTGGTCCAGTTTCAGTTTCAGTTTCAGATCCAGTGCCAGTTCCAGTTCAGCCAGCAGTCGCATTACGATTTCTTCTGCTGTGCGATATGTGTGTGTGTGTGTGTGTGTGTGTGTGTAACTGCAAATCCCCAAATAAACATTTAAATAATTTACTACGATTCTCTCAAAGCTCCACACTCTTGCAGTGCTTCCTCTCTCACTCTTTCGCACTCTCTCTCTCTCTCTCTTGCTCATTCTCTTTCTCCTCAATTACTGTCAACAATAATACGGCACAGCAGTTGCATATGAAATATTTATGACTGTCTTAGTGAGTGTGTGCGAGTGTTGCCCTCTCTCTCTCTCACACACACTCTCACTCATGCTGTGTGTTTGTGTCATGTGGCATGCCGTTACATTTCCGACAGCGACAGCGACAACGGGGCACAAGCTCAGTGCATTATGCAACAACAATAGCAACAACAACAACAACAGAATTCGCATGCCAGCTACAAACAAACAAAAGCTACAAAATGAAGTATGAGGTCAGCACACAACAACAACAACAACAACAACAGCTTGAGCCGCGCACAAAAGAAAAGCACATGATTGTCGCTTGAAACTTGAGCCAGAGCAACTAACCTCATGACATCAGCTTTTTGGTTTTCAACTTATTACAATTTCCATATAACCTCCAACGCGCCCCGAGGCGCCTGCAGCTGGACGCAGCACACTCTCTCCCTCACCCAGTCTCTCTCTCCCTCGCTCTCTCTCCCCACAATACAAATGTATAAATGTGCATATGCGAGTGTTATGAAAAGAAAGCAGCAGCAAAACAGCAACAGAGACATTGCTGGCATGGCATGGCATGGCTGTTTGTTGTTGTTGTTGTTGTTGCTGTTGCTGTTGCTGTTGCTGTTGGGCGGCAAATGGCATGTCCTTCATTTCGCTGTGCCACGTTCCAGCTCCCGTTCGCATTCTTTGCTCGCTAGCAGTTGCCCTTGCGAGGCGGGGTTGGCAGCAGCAACTGCTGTGGGGGTCTTTAAGTTTTATGGCACCATTGTGTCAAGATAATAATATGTACGTTTGCTTTCTCACTCGCACACACACACTTTCTCTTGCGCTGTATACGTGACTGCATTTAAGTGCATAGTTGTGTTGCACACACACACACACACACACACTGACGCGAACGACACAGACATTGGCACATAAAATAGCATTCCACTTGCATAACATTTGCCAGAGAATTACTCTAAAACTGCGCTGCATTTGCGACAAAACTAACAAAACAGGCAACACCCACCAAGACGACCCATCCACAGTCGTACAACAACAGCCAACAGCCAACAGCCAACAGCCAACAGCCAACATCAGCTGCTTTTATCAATTTAAATGAATTGCACACGAGTGTGTCATAAATTCATGCCGCATGACATTTTGCTAATGTTTGTTTGCAAATAAGTTGCCATGGACATTGCTTAATTAAATATACTAACCATACTTTTACATAACATACACACATATATACATATATATATATATATATTCACATACATTTGCTTAGCCAAGTTGCCACATTGTTTTGTAATTAAAATGAGCAACGAGCAACGCAGTTTTCCCACCAAAAATTTTCAATTTTCATTTATATATAATATTCACATGTACAATATTATACACATACATATATACATACATGCATAAGTTCTTAAATTTAAACATACATCATTTCTATTTTAGCATCGCTGTTAGATACTAAATAAAAATAATAAAAAACAAAAAACAATAATAAAAATTATAATAAAAAATAAAATAAAATCATAAAAAGAAACCAAAATCAAAACAAGCAAAAAAAAGTTTATATAAATATCATAATAAAAAGGCAGCTAAAAATTATGAGTTACGCTCAACTTGCTGACCAAATGGCAAAGAGAACAAAATTTAGCTTTCTTTATATTTTTATGGTTTTTAGCATAAAAAATCAACCAAAATGAAAACTCTAAACTCACTCGTGCGTGCGAATAAACAAATAAAATAAAAAACAGAAAAAATATAAAAAATAACTTGGAATAAAAGAGACGAGCTTAGCCAGTTGCATAATACGCGCTCAAGTTGTTCTAAGAGCGAAGAGCTCAATAAAAATATGAAATAAAATAATAATAATCAGCTCGAATGACCTTTTATTAGGTCTAGCTGCTAAGTAAATAAATAATTATATAAAATAAATAGATATTAAAAAATAAATAAATAAAAGAAATATAAAACTGAATAAATAAATAAAATAAATATAAAACTAAATAAATAAAAAAAAAATATATATATATAAAACTAAATAAATAATAAAAAATAAAATAATTAAAAAAATAAGACTCTGAGGCTCATCTAAATTTCATATCAACTCTAACTTCAAAATAAATACAGAAAATTAATATTAACAATGATAATATATTTTTTAATTTTTACATATTTTCTTGAATTATTATTAATTAATAAAAATAAACAATTATATAATACGCCGAGGGCTTCTATGGTTAATTTTTTACTATATCATATCTTAAAATAATTTGTTTTTATTTATAAAATATATTATTATATATATAAATTACTATAAAATAAATAAATAATGAAATAATAAATAATAATAAATAAAGTAAATAATTATAATTATACTATTAATTAAATAAATAATAAAATAGTAAATAATACAAATAATTATAAATATGAATTACAATAAATTAAATAAAATAATAAATAAAATAAATAATTATAAATAAAAATTACTAAAAATTAAATTAGTAATGCAATTTAACTTTAGAGCATATCAACTATGATACAACTTACTCATCCTGTGGCAAACTACCCGACAAGGGTATATAAATAATTGAACCCTCATGCTATTCAAGCGGCGCCTTCAGCTCATTTATTTAATCAAATGAACAAACATCAAGACGAGCATTAGAGCAAAGCCTATATACTCTCTTTTCCACTTACTGGGCGAGCATTAGAGCAAGGCAACAACGACGCCGCAGCGCTCAGCTCAGCTTCATATCTACAACGCTTAGTCTATATGAAGGCACTGTCCCCTGCCTTCTATCTCCATCTTACTCTCTCTCTCTCTCTGTCTCTCTCTCTCTCTCTCTCTCTCTATCTGTCTATCTCCTGGTCCCACTCCTGCTATCTCTTGTCCATTCATTACGCGTAGCAAGTTGCGGCGAGTCGCCTCTTGTTGACCTATAAATAATGTGGCAAATTTGCGAGGCACAATAAATAAATTTCATTCAGTATGCAAATTAATGTAGGAACAAAATGCCCTCTATATACCATGCCATACATACAGTTATACATATATAAGTATATACACAATTAGGGCGCTTTGTAAGGCACAGCGGTCCAATTACAATGCCAAATACGAAATACTTATAAGGACTGCAATCCGAAACAGAATCTGCTCAAGACAATCAGAAATGGTCGCAAGCCGAACTCTAATTGGATTGACAGCTTTCATTGAATGCAAATTAAATACAATTTAAGCGAGTTTATCAACATTAAGAACAAATGACGACAATAACTATAACAATATCAGTGAGGCAAAACTGCTTAAGTGCTGAAACTTTCATAATTTGAAGAAAAGTAAAAATAAATGTTTCCAATGCCAAAGAAAATGGACTAAAGCCTAAACTGCATTTAAGATTTAATCTAAATATAATTTCAATTATTATTTAATATAGATATGTAATTTCCTTTAACAGAATTCGCTCACTACAAATCAAATTATATCTAAAGCAAAATGCAAGTCAATCCCTGAGATATACAAAGTGAAACTAGAGAAATATTTTATGTAGGCTGCTTTAATGAAGAATTTCAAATCAATATAAATGGTGGGAAAATTCCCTCCCTAGGCCCACTGCCCAATTAAGCCAGCGAAAAAGCCCATCGAGCTGGCGAAAAATCAAATAGGAATTTCTAGGAATCAAAACTGAGCATTGATATCAATTATTGGGTCCTTTGAAGTTGCAATCTTAAATCTTAAATTGAAGCCCGAGACTAAACAATATAAACTTAACTGATATATGTGCTTTTCCTTTTGCCACTTTCTTTGCAGAGACCAGATGGATCAGTTCAAACTTATTAAGAGAGCAGCGCAAAATAACTGACAATTCCCCAGAGTGAAGGAAAACGGAAAGCAGAACACTGAAAACGAAAAAGAAAAGGAAATATATATATATATATATATCTAAACATACACATACATATATAAAGTGTGTAAAGGACATTACATTAAAAGCGATTCATCATCGACGTGACGTTGTGATTGTGTCGTTTGTTGTTGCTGTTGGGCAAGAGCAAAAACACTAGCAGGAGCAGCAGCAGGAGCTGGAGCAGGAGCTGGAGCAGGAGCAGCAGCAGCAACAGCAGCAAATTGAATGTAATTTCATAAAAAGCGAGTGTTAATTTTTTACTCCCTCTCGCTCGCTGTGTGTGTGTGTATGTGTGTGTGTGTACACAACAATAGTAGCAAGCAACAACAGCTACAACAATAGCAATAGCAAATACATGGCTCTTGGCTTAATGTGCTAATGCGCAGTGACATGAAAAATGACGGAGAACATGCAAGTTATACGCCCCCCAAAGTAGGAGGAGCCACAAAACAGCTAGTGAAAGAATACGCAGGGCAGGCCAAATAACAAGCTGCAAATTTGATACAAACAACAAGAGAGCACAAGAAGTGGCAACAGCAGGCAGAAGGAAGTAGAGCAAGAGCAACGCATTGACAGGCGACAACAAAAGCGAAAAAGTGCTAGAAAAATCAGATAGGAAATAGCAAGAGCAGCAGGAAGGGACTGCAATAGCAATAGCAACAACTGAGAGCAGCAGAAGCAGCAGCAGCAGCAGCAGCATCATTTATCAGCGCATCAGTTGTACAGCAACAACAACAACAACAACTGCACAACTAGCATATGTGTATTAGTTTTGTGGCGCCTTTTGTGCTGGCGTTTTTTTGCTGAAAGGAAACAGCGCGTTCATTCAAAAAGCCATTAACCCTAATAAGCGTGCCACAACAACAACAACAACAACTAGAAGAAGAAGAAGGAGAAGAAGAAGAAGCAGCAGCAGCATCGATGTGCCATTGTGCCGTGTAGCCCGTCGTAACTATTGAAAAGACGCCAACTAAGCTAAGCTCGCGCAGCTGTTGCAGCTGCCACGCAACACAAAGGAGAGAGAGACAGGAATAGGGATAGAGCGAGAGAAACTGCCACAAATGTTGCCGCCACGGCTGCTGCGCTTGCGGCTGTTGCGTGTGCCGCTGCATTTAATGGAATTGCGCATTTTGTTGCTGTGCCTGCCCACCTTGCTGCTGGCCACAACGCTGGAAACAGGTGAGTGACACGCCCCACGCCCAACGCCCAACGCCCAAAATCTGACTGCCCATTTAATTAATGCAACAGCTATTTTAGCCAGCAACAACAACAACAACAACTAGAACAGCGCGACAGTTAAAAGCGAATTCAGGTTTTAGTGGCCTCGAAACAATTGAATTTAAATGAAATTTTCTAACGCGCAACGCCTCAGTTTATTTAGCGTATTTACATAAAGCGCGAGCTGGGCGAACTGGGCGCACTGGGCACGCCTACTCGTGCAATTAAATGCTATGCGCCTAAGCCTAGACGAAACTTTGCCAATTTACGGATTTATTACGCGAGCAAATTTTATTAGGCTCTGAGTGAGTGGGCCAAGCCCAGCGAGTGGGCAGTAGCTGTAGCAGGAGTGGGAGCATGAGCAGGAGTGGGAGCGGGAGCAGGTAGCTGGGCTAAGCATGGCACCTGCGGCTAAAACTTTTTAGACCAAATATTTTCATTAATGGCCCAAAAGTGACTTTGAAAGAGAGCGAGAGCAAGAGAGACGGCTAAAATAAGCTAGATCATGGCAGGCAAGCATGAACGACTGCTTAATACTCTGTCGAGTGGCAAAAGTATTTAATGGAGAGTTATTTAGGGCATATATAATATAAAAGACAATAGTGTCTAGAAGGTAACGGTTAGAAGAAGAGCATAAAATACAGACAGTAGAAAAAATAAAAGAGAGGAACATAAGACAGATGAAAATAAAATCTATAAGAGAAGAGAAAAGGTAGAGGATATAAGGATATACGAAAATCAAAGATAGAATGTGGAAGATACGGGATAGAGGCTGGAAAGTACAAGTGAGAAGATATGAATAGATAATATGGAGCTGATCAATTACCCAAACAAATATGTCAAATAGACATCTTTAACTCAAAATTATTTTGCGAAAAGTTGATATATCTCTTAAGTTTTCTGCCAACTTAAGTACAGATTAGTCTAGTTATCCATAAATGAAAGTTTAGTAGACGAATATTCAAGCTACAAATGTTTTTAATACAAACTCTCTTTAGTTATTTTAGTTTATTTGTTATATTGTTAATGGAAGATTTCAAAAATCCAATCTCTTATTAGTAAATATGCCCAGTTTCAACTCTTCAGCTCAGATATCAACGAAATGCTGTGCTTTGTTAAAGACAGACGCAAGAATCTTTGCACTCTCTCTCTCTCCCTCTCTTCGTCTCTCCCTCCCCCCCTCCACTCTACGAGCGGGCATTGAAATGAAGAAGTACTTGCGCTGGTTAAATGTTTGTCATTCAATTTGAAACGGGCGTGTGGCCTAGAGCTCAAGTGTAGCACAGTTTTTAGCTAAAAACTTTCAACGACAGACAAAGAGACTGCAAGAGGGCGCGAGAGAGAGAGGGAGAGGGAGAGGTAGAGGGAGACAGCGAGGCGAGGCGAGCGAGTGAGGTGAGCAGGTAAACACATTTTAAAGTCAGCCTCGGCGGCAATTGCTTGGCAAACAATTATTAATTTTTCATCAAGCGCGCGCAGCCAGCGCTCGACGGACTTTGGCCGACTTGGCTCGCGGCACTTTTTCTGACCTTTTGGCTAATTTGGTTTAAATGGATGCGAGAGCTGAGCTAAAAGCATGCCATGCCTCGGCGTCTGCTACTTAGGCGAGAGTGTGTGGATGTCTCTCCCTGCCCACTGTCTTTGTGTGTGTGTGTGTAGCATCACGTATACGCATCGTTAGCCACGCTAAGTTATGGCCAACACGTAACATTCACAAATAATAAGGATAATGAAAAATACACAGGGGAGAGATTAGCGTTAAGGGCGAATCGCCATTTTTTTTTTTTAGCTGCTGCCGCTGCTGTCGCTGTCGCTGTCGCCGCTGCTGCTGGCTGCTCCTGCTGCTGCTGCCCTTGCGGCTTTGGTTTTGACCTAAAAGCTCCCCGAATGCGACCTTTGTTTCTGCCTGCTCTTCTGTTGTTTTTTTTTTTTTATAGCGGCTTTTTCTTCTTCTTTTTATATTTTGTTTGTGCGACCAACGCGTTACGCATAAATTATCAAGAGTCGCTAAAAAAACAGACACACACACACACACACACACACACACACACACAGCGGGCAATGGCGACACCTTATCGGCTCGGCGCTCATTACGCCGCCTCTGCCGTTGGGGGCGTGGCAGTGTCGCGTGACAGCGCAAAAATTGAAAATTTATTGCCACGCCTTGTGGCTTAAGAATCTATGCCGGAAAAAAAAACAGAGACACAGAGGCAGAGACAAGTAAAGTTTTTGCTTTTGTTAAATTGACTTTTTAAAGTGACCGCAAAAAAAAAAAAAAGAACAGCAAATGAAATTGGAAAATAAAACCAAAAACTGGTAACTGTGAAATGTGAAATATGCAAATAATTCAAACAGTCAAAGAACTCGCAACTGTCAGAAAGCCGAAACGGAAAAAGGCCAAAGCAAAGCGAACAACTTGAAAAGCAACAACGGCTAAGCGAAACACAAATTGAAGCCTTACAGTTGCCGGCAAGAGTATATCGATACGTATATATAAATACGTATATATATATGTATATATATGTATATGTATTGTATAATCTGTGTATGTATGCAGGCATATACATATATGTTATATAAGATGTATGTGTATCTGTTTGTCAATATATGTTTAATATTTACACTTGCAGTCAAAAGTATATGGACAGCCTACATGTGTCGCAATTTTCTGCTTAGTAATTCTCTCAATGTATTCTCTCTGCTAGAAATTTTTATTTAATTTGTATACAATATTTTTTGTAACAGAAAAAAAAAAATCTATAAAAATGTATACACTTCTTTGATAAAAAAAAAAAGAAAAAAAATTCTATTAAACCCTATGAAGTGTCATTAACATAATTCGTCTTATAACAAATCTTTTTTATCTGGAAATAATACACCAGATTAAAAAGAAACAACAACAAGATCATCGCAAACGAATCTCTTTCAGCTCTAAAAAAAATAAACTTCTTTGTGCAAATACTTTTGACAAATACTGTATCATATATTATATATATAACATGTTACATATTATATATGCCGTCTGCCAGGTTGAGTAAGAGAAAAAAAGAAGAGGAAGCAGAGAAAACGTTAAGCTTAGCACTTTCGGCTGACAGGCAGGGCAATAACAACAGCCGAGACACACGTGTCAACTCCTGTCTGTGAAGAAGCTATATACAGCTAGCTGTGCCGCTCCCTCTCCCTCTCCCTCTCTCTCTGTGTCTATCTTTCACTCTATCTGTAGCTCTGGCATATTTGACTGCGTCAAGGTCGTCCCGGGCCAGTTTCATGCTTCACACTCCAAACATACACACACACACACACACATTTACAATATTTTCGTTTTCTTTTTCTGGCTTTCGCCTCTGCCCTTTTTCTCTCCCGATTCGCACTGGCGCTCATGTTTCTCAAGTGCAAATGAGTTTCGCCTTCTGCATGCTCCTCTAATGCGCTGTAAAATTTCAGCTATTTTCGCTAAATTTTCTTAGTGGTTTTCATATTAAGCCCGAGGCATTTGTAACGCTAGACGCGCGATCTTTGGCTTACGGGGTTTAGATAAAATGAGAGCTCAGGTTAAGGTAAAGGCGGCAGTGGTGCGGCGACAGTGGGGGCGGCAGTGGAGGCGGTGCCAACGCAGCATGTGGCAGGCGGCATTCAGTCAGCCGTTGAGGTTGCTGGGAGTTCGAGTGAGGTCGACTGTCAGGCAGCTTAAAAACTGCTAAGCACTTTGGCCACGTTGACTTAAGCAGCTTTCGGGCTTAACTGCTAGCAGACAGCAGCACCCCAACATATTGGCAGAGCATTAAAATATTACGCATACGCACTGTGTGGCGCCCTCTCTCTCTCTCCCTTTCACTCTCTGAGTTAAGTGCGACAGCTATAGATATAAATAATCATTTTGGCAGGAACATGACAAGTGCGCGCACACACACACACACACACACAGCTGAAAAGCATTTCGTATCGTGCTCCACGGCCATCGAGCCTCCGCTAAACGTCCGCAAGATTGACAAGAAATATTTATTATTAATAATAAACATGCGAGCAGGAGCAGGCAGGCAGGCAGACTCGACTGACTTTATTATTTATCGCTTTACAGTCAGCTTCAGCTCTCTGCACTCTACAGGGTAGCTAGCTAGTCGTGCTGGTTTGCTGTTGCTGCTGTTGTTGCTGCTGCTGCTGCTGCTGCTATTGCTTATTGCTGGACATCCGGCCGGTGGCTCATTGCTAGAGCAAAAAGTTTTATTACTGTTGCCTACTTTCAGGCATAATATAATTCACACTCTCGCCCGCTAAGCCGCTGCCAGCTGACATGCGCACGTATCAAGCCAAAAAGCTAAAGGCGGCCAGCGGCGGCGGCCAAATGCGCGACTTTTAGCCATTTTATTAGCAGTGCGTGTTTTTTTACTATTATAGCGAGTCACACACCACACACACACATACGCCTCTACTCCCTCTCTATATCTCTCGGCGGCACTTGACCTTAGACTCGCTTTTTGGGCTTGAGCGTGCGTTTGGATATTTTTTTTCCTTCTCATTTTTTTTGGGTGTTGTGTGTCTAAGCATTTACATTCCTCTTAACATGCGCAATATATTTCGACTTGTCAGTGCGTATGTGTGGGCGCCCTATGCGTGTGTGCGCGTGTGTGTGTGTGTGCTGTCATGCATACAAATGCAAAGATAAAGAATTTATACTTATTTCAGCTCTACAGCTAATATATATGTACACACACACACACACACACACACACTTATAACTGTCATATATAAGCGTTTTTGCTGCTGACCACCAAAATCGACCTGACCGTCATAAAGTGGCTCTGCTTTGTCCCTGGCCACCTCCTGCTCCACGCATATTTTTGTTGTTGTTATTAATGACGCACTTTTATTGTCTGCAGACTTTTAATGTATATATAGATATCCATAAAATATATATATATATGTGTGTATATATATATAAATACAGGCGTATATAGTATATATTTAAATTTACAGTCAATGCAGCGTGACCATCGATCCAACGGCTACTCACGACTGCAGAATACTTGCTCGCCTGCTATTTATATCTAGTCTGCAGTCCCTAAGCTCAACTCCTTAGCCTTAGCTGCCTAGTCTCCGCTTTCCTCTCTCTATCATCAACTCTCTCCACTGCATACAGCCCAAGTAACTAATATACTCTCTTGAAACATTTCTTAGCTGAGTATTTAAAATAAAGAAGAGCAGCAACTAAAAAAAAACAGTAAGACTTGACGTCATTGGCAAAACAGGCGCATAAATTACATGCACACACACCGACACACACACACACACTGACAAAAGGACAATGCGCATGTACTCAACAAATACGAGAACGAATACAAATTCAATAACAAATACAAGTGCAGGGCATAAGACGCACACACACGCACAGCGTGTAGGAAAGAGAGAGGAACAGTGATACGAGTCGAGGATATGGATATGGTTATGTGTAGCTCTGACGCTGTGTGTGGACTGCATACGCATGCCTAAAGTATGAACTATAAAAATTTACGAGGCAATAAAAGTGCGAGCTATGCCACGCTGTGTTTTATGGCTAACAGCAAAAGGCAGACAGTAGGTAAATATGAGAGAATCGAGGGCTGAGCGCTAAGAGCAGAGGGAGCTTAAAGAGTTGCTGGCGCTCGACGATTTCAGCCAATTGCAGTTTCGATTTGGCCAAGGCCGAAAGAGTTCATGTGTGTGTGTGTGTGTGTGTGTGTGTGTGTGCTGGCTGCTTAAAAGTTTGTGCGCTTCGGTATTTTTCTTCTTCTTTTTTTCACATTTTGCATCGCTGATTGATTGATTGATTTAATACACTTTTCCTTTTACAACGTTCCGCGCTCTTGAGTTTTTATATGTGCGTTCCGGCGACTCTCTGCTCGCCCCTCCGCTTCAGTCCAGTCCGCTGGTCAGTCAGTCATATTCCAGCTGCTTGAGCACGCAATCCATTTGCAAGAAGACGACGATGAGCCAGAGCCAGAGCCAGAGCCAGGCAGCAGCAGTGGAAAAACGAGCAACTTAAGACTCAGCGTGGCGGAAATTTAATTTGGCTATGGGTCAGCCGCTCACAGCTGGGTTGCCCGGGCAATCAAAGTTTCCTAATTAAAGTAAACATCAAGTTGAGCATTATCGTAGTTAGTTAGTTAGTTAGTTAGTGAGCGTTGCACTCCGGCTCGATTCAAATTAGCACGAGGCGTATACTTAATAAATTGCTTACTAATAAGCCAGCGGGCAGCACTGAGTGCACTGAGAGCGATGGCAACGTTTACGCATGGGTCTCAGCCCAAACACAGTACTCCGGCCCGCTCCTCCAATCGCCATTAGCATTATCGATCTGTAATAACTCTTTCTGTATCGAAATTATATATATCCTTATTAGGGTCAGGCAGCTTATGCTTATCTCCGAATCTAGCCAGAAAGCCACTTAGGCTACATTAAAGTATATTTGCTTGGCCCAGGTAAATATTGGAAGAGTATTGACCCCGTGACATGGCTTTTGATGTAATTTACTTATCAATATTAGCGCTTGTTCAATAAAAACCAAAGCAAAAGCAAAAAACAAAGAAAAACAACAGAGAATGGAGCGTGTGACTCGTCTTTTGACGTGGGTCAAGAGACCCATTGGCCAGACTTTGTCCCGCTATTTAAAATGCATTTTGTTTGACCAGACTAATTGGATTAATCGGCATTTGCCTTCATTTTCATCGATTCTCCTTTTGTTTCTATATCATAAAATGACCCGCGAAAAGAAACATCACGGCGTCTGCCAAAGTTCATCAGCTACTCAAGAGCCCGAAAATTCTTGCGGGTCATTGAATCATGATGTTTTATATTATGAATGACAGTTGAAATTAGCTCTAATTTCATAGAGTTCTGCAAGGCAGGGAAGAGTATGTGGGGCTGGGGATATATATTTATAGACTGTGGCATAAATTGCCGTATGTATTATTAGATAATTGAAAATGGACTCTGTCGTCTTGCCTATCTCATATGCCTCTCTCTGCGATTTTCATGAATTCAATTTAGACGTTGAAAAATCTCGTTTGAGTAAAGTACATCCATAAGGGTAATGTTGTATCTTTTAATTGCCTCACACTATTTCCTTTCTAGATACTTTTTCTAAATCTTCAAGGAATATACGCATATACTAATCATAGTTTTTTTCTGCAAAACTGCAGCAATCCTTAATAAAACTAAAGTATTTACCAAAATTGTGTTCAATTTGAGCATTCCTTATAATGAAAGTAGAGTAAAGGCTTTATCAACCAAGTTTCTGTTATTGTAAAGCCTTTCTATGCGATTTTCGCAGTGCTATCCACTCTCCTAGCTCACATCAGAAATTCTAGTATTTTTCCTGTATTCTCACATTTCCCCACTTCTATGCAAAGCAAGGACTCAGAGCGCATTGCAACGCCCTGCTATTAGAACCACAATAAACTTATATCGACTATATAATATTGCTTGAGTTGAGAGTTTCTTCTTTCACTCTCATCATATTCTATTAACTTACATTTATTGAGTACGGCATGCGTATCCTTCTCTATTTCCTCGAAGGGTCATCAGTGAACTCTAAAACTATATCAAAACTTAGTTCCTTCTTTCTGCCGCACAACAATAATTGAGTTGCAATTGCATTAAAATTGGGTTTTAATTAGAAAAGAAATTGTTGTAAAAGTACGAGTGGATTTTCTGTTTGTTAACTCAATGAGATTCCAGCTAATAATCAATTTTTCAACATGGCTACAAAGTTGATGTAATTACATTACATATAAGGACGTTTGCGTGATCCAAAAATAAACACAAATTAGACAAGGACAATGGGGAAAACAATTTATATAACTGTGTGTGTGTGTGTGTGTATGGGTGTTCTATCAACATGAACTGTAGCGCTGACTGTGCAAGGCAGGGAGGCAGGGCGGACGAATCAATAAATGCCATGTAGAGGCAATAATCGTAAATAACACGCTGAGTTTTCGTATGTCAATCAAAAGCTTTATTATTTCAACAGTTTGCACTGGATTTCGTTTCGGCAGGTAGAGCAAGGCTACAGGATATCTTTTAACTAGCAATTGCAGTGAGCAACAAAAATAAACGATGAAACTTTGGATTTATATATAGGTCGCATTTGCTGATTGCCAAAAAAGAAGTAGAAGAAGAAGCAGAGGAAGCAAAAGTGTAGGCGACGAGTATACGGTCCTTTAACGCAATTTGTGATTGCACTTTGGACTTGGCTTATTTGTCAGGCTCTTGTCTAACTTTCTCTCTCTCTCACACTCTGTCTCACTCTGTCTCATCCTCCACTCTCTTCTCCTCTCACACTTTGATTGCAGACCAAAAGTCAATACTCACAGATAACGATTGGAAGAAGCTATGGACGCGCAATGGCATAAATGCCGATTCCAAATTGGATAATAATCTCGACTCCAGCGACAGTCCCATGTTCGAGGACAGCGAGGTAAGTAAGAATTGACAAACTGACTCAATACAGCACGAGCACTGGATGGTCGATGAAGTGCACCCAAGTGTGTCTACGAAATTGAATCGCGCACACACACAGGTACAGGTAGAGTGTGCTCAACGTGCTCATAGCCCCAACAGCCAGCCACCGTTAGCCTGATCAATATGCTAATGTGCAAGTCCGGCGAGGGACATGCAAATCGAGTTGAAAAGCGCGGCTAATGCTAATTACTATACAACATGAAGACGCGCCGGCTCTAATTAATCTTTTAGTGCTTATTTATACTACACTCGCGCCCGACTTTAACTATCCAATCAGCCAAAGAGGCCAAGTCGTAAATTTGCTCAAGCTGCCACTACTAAGTAGTTTGAGTACACATATACATATATCTATGTATGTATATATGTCTAACTAGACATATGTATACAGGGTGAGCCAATTGAACTGTTAACTGGGCGTGACTTATGAAGGGGTCTCTAATCATTCAATTAACTATATGGAAGGGAACTGCAAAGTTTACGGAATTCAAATTTTTTACAGGCTCTATCATCTATATTTTCAAGCAGTTGCTTCTGGTCTAGTCTACAATATTCCCACGGCAGCTTAGCATATTTTATGATCTTTCTATCTACAGAGAATTAGAATCGGATAAGTTACAGAATATTTAAGAGGCAGCAGGAGGCTTTACAGTCCCCAGGAACTACATTTATTATTGAGCAGGACGATGAGCTGAGTCGATGCAGCTTCATGGAGCTGTTTGTTTTTTGAGCATATTTCTTTCATGGAATATATATACAAGTTCATATATACAATATATGCAGTTTATTGGAGATCAGAGTATATCCATATTAAGCACTCACTACTAAAACTTTCGCACTTGCTTTAAGAGTTGTTCCATTAAATATCTCTAATATCATAGCTCAGCAGGCTTAGGAATGGAGACCGCAGACATTGATTGTTCTGATTATCAATAATGATTGTATTGGGCATATATCTTCTGCTAACAAAGTTCGCCTGTCAAACTCTTTGCCTATTCAAGATATCGAGTCAAGCTTTAGGACTATTTCAAGTCTCCATTCAAGGTCTTTAGCTATACAAGATCTCCAGTCTTAGCTATTCAAATTCTACAGTTAAACTGTATGCCCATTTAAAGCGTCCTATCAAGCTTTTTAGTTGTTCAAGATCTTCAGTCAAACTCTTTGGCTATTCAATTACTCCAGCCAAAGTGTAGATCTATCTAGAATCTCCATTTAATCTCTTTAACTATGGAAGATCTCTAGTGTAACTCTTTGTTTATTCAAGATCTCATATCTCTGCCCTTCGATATTCCAATTCACACTTCTTGGGCTTTTCATGACGTCAACTGCTCTTTCAATAACATTGTAATAAATTCTCTTTCAATTCCACGCAAAAGCTCATCAAATCAATTTAAATTAGCCAATTAAAACCAGCCCCAATCATTAGCTGTCTGCTCGCCCGTCTAGCCGGTTTAAATGCTTCATTTTTTTTTATTTTTTTGGCTTAGATCTGCTGCAAGTAAATTACGTATTTTTGTTCTAGCCACAAGAACGTGACAGCAATAAAAATAAAACGCGAATTCAAAATTTTATAGTCGTCTAATTTGGGCAACAGCTTCATCAGCCTCACCCTGTATCCGTCTAGCGTTTCAAATTCTGCTGACTAATTGTGCAGCCAGACGGCATTTGATGGTATTTTTAATACCCCAATGGCGATTGTGCAACGGGTATGATGAGCTTGAGCAAAAGTATGTGACAGACTGGAGTAGAAGATATTTAAGATACTGAAACTGAAGATGCTTAAATAAAAATTGAGTCTATGTAAGACAAGTGATCAGGGCTAACATCAAGTCGTGCATACCCGCCTGGAATACACACAAACTCTTTTGTATTTTATAGCATTCTTTGCTTGCCTTTTAGCTTTACTTTACAGGTAACACATGAAAAATGAACTTTTAACTTTTTGTCTTGTACTTTTCTCCACCACCCCATTCCCTCCCGTCTCTCTTCCCTTTCCATTTTGTTCGTTTCTCTCTTTTTTTTTTCTTTTCACCCACAGCTGATGGCGCACAATACAACCGTCCAACTGGGTGGCACCGCCTTTCTCGTCTGCAAAGTCACCGGCGTGGATCGTGTGGGTGTAAATTGGGTTTGTTTAGCTTTGTTCTTGTCTATCCTTTATCTAATTGTGTGGCGCAGGTGCCTCCCGCTTTAAGCTTCCACATTAAGTTTCGCTTGCATTTTATTTGCTGCATATATTGCATATTTTCCAATTTTCAGTTCTTAATTATATAGCATTTAGCTCGGGCTTTTCTATTTATTTGCATGTATATATATATATGAGAATTTTGGTCGGTTCGCCGTCGAATCGGGACACGCAATTGTCCAATTTGTTTTGGCAGCCGAGCACGAAACATATAAAATGCGAATGCTTAATTTGCAGCTGAAAGCTAGAAACCGTTTGCCATGACATTGTGTACACTTTGTTTGGCATTCAACGTTTGCTAACAAGCAATTAAATGCTACTCCGAAAAAAATAACAACAACAAAAAACACAGCAAAACAACAACAACAACAATAATAAAATACGACACGCAATGGAACCCAACAGCCATAGAGACATGGACACAGAGCCCATAATTGAGCCAAAGCATGTGACAAAATATCAATTAATCAGAGTCAGGCGAAATTCCATTCGCAGGAGCTGCGAAGCATTTTTTATAAATTTCTTGCTAAATGCAACAATTATCAGAATATTTATTAGGATTTAGAGAGCTGTGCAAAGCAATTGGGCAGAGAGTGAAACCATAGTATAGTTATTGACAGGACTAAAAGCTTAAATCTTACCTTAGCTATCTCTTAGCAGCTGTTGGTAGTTAACTGCAATTGCAGTGCATTGAGAGTATTATATTGGTTCAATCTGTCAATCACATCCAGCAATGGCTAAAGCTTGAAGCATCCCTTTTCAACCAGATCTCTTGCCTTAGTTATTCAGCTTTCTTTCTTTCTCTTATCATGCTTGTGCCAATCAGCTAGCAGGAAGTGGACAGCGAAAGGCCAATTATCTAGCAGCTTTCAACTTCATGTTTGAAATCCAAATTTATAGCACATAATGATCAAAGCTCGTACAAAAATCTTATTCGCTCAACTTTGATTGGCTTTACTGTAAGAAAAAACAAAACAAACATGTTTTAGATTTCAGTCTAAATAAAAATAAATGTGAATTTTTATTCTATAGCTATAAAAAGCCTTCTAAAAGTTTAGAATTGAATATGGAAGATCAATATATAAAAAAATAAATAAATAAATAATTAAAATAATAAAAGAATTGGGAATAATGCTTTTCAAAGATATATGATGTAACTGTTTATTTATTTTTTTTTTTCATATCAGCGATAGTTTTCTTGTAAGTTAACAGACTTCATATGTTATAGCACATCTTAGCTAAAGCTCACAGAACGCTTCCTTAGAAGCATTAATTTATCAACTTCCTTCCTTCCTAGTAGAGAGTGAGGAATAGAGAGTCTCTACAGTAGCTCTCCCCATGAATAGACCTTCTCCAACAGGGCTTTAATATTTGTCTAGAGTACTCTTATTGGCTTTTAGTATATTTTTTTATGCTTATCAAGAACATGTTTTTTGCTGCCTTTTTTAATTACATATTCTGCTTGCCTTTAAACGTAATTCCTTACATATTATACATACACTCTTATATTTATAAATTTTTAAAATATTTAAGCTTTCATTTCAACTCATTCATTTCAACTCATTTCAACTCAACCTGTTGTTAAACTTGCATTTGCTAAACATTCCACCAAAATTGCAATCCACACACACACACACGCTCACATATACATATAAAATACCCACATCTCTGCATACACCTCTTAACACTACCATTTTAAAGTGCTTTCCATAATCAAATGCATATACTTATATGTATTCGCCGCACTAATTGCATGCATTTGTATTGCGAGTGAATTGAAAGTTTTACGTTTTCTGTTGCCTACTTTCGAGCGCGCTTGCAATTAACATTGACTATAATGCGATGTGCGATTGTGATTGCGTTCTTTATTGAATTTTGCATTTAATTTTCTCACATTTTGCTGTTGCTGTTGTTGGGCAAAACAGAATCAAATATCTTGGATACGTCGCCGGGACTGGCACATATTATCCTCGGGCGCCCAGCTCTACACAAATGATGAACGCTTTGCGATACTCCACTCGCCCGGCTCCAACATGTGGACGCTGCAGATAAAGTTTGTGCAGCGACGGGATCACGGAATGTACGAGTGCCAGGTGAGTGTGAAAGAGAGAGAGAGAGAGAGAGAGAGAGAGAGAGTGAATGAGAGAGAGCATGCATTGGAATTGCATATATTTTATGCATGCAATGCAGTTGAAATGAACTAAAGTGCATTTGCATATGCTCCATTTTGGCATACGGACCCAGACAGCCCGGCGTATACGCAATATTGAGGTTTTTGGGTTTTTTTAACCCATTTCTGTTTCAATTTTTTCATTTTGTTGTTTGGTTTTTACGTTGATTTCGTCGGCGCATGATTTAATTGTAATATGCAAATGGCGTTTCATTTCAAGACAACCTGCTGCATGTACGCATGGCACGCAGAGCACATGTGACGTTGACGTCGGGCACAGCCGAAACCATGTGGCTGTCAAGCGCTGCCAGACGCTGCGGCTGCCAGATAAACTGGACATTGACATATTTAGCCAGTGACTGAAACGCAAGCTCCCCACCCCCTCCCCCGTCCCGGCGAATGTGTGCAAAGTAATGCAGAGAGTAAGCCAGCCATACAAAAGCCCGAAAGTCAAGCGGATATGGCAAGAGGCGTGTCCTGGCTACAGATGGCGGAGTCGAGTCGAGTCGGTAGACTGAACTAGGCGAAAGGCAACAAAGTTTGGGCAACGCCTGAAACGGACACTTGACAGTAACTCTGTTTGTGCAGCAGCCGCACAAGTGCTGCGCCGAGACTTACGGCTAAGTAGAGACCAGCCAAGAGAGCTTGCAGATAGTCAAGGAGGGACAGAGAGAGCGAGATACTGATGTTGTTGGGGCAGCTTCGCAAAAAATAAAAGCGTAGCTTCAATTTCAAAAATTGTTTGCATGCAATTTCAATATAAGAGCCGAGGCTAGCGCAGCAAGGGTAACAGCGTAGCCGTCTGTCCGTCTGTCAGTTGGTGCTGCCTCTCGACGAGCACTGCATGCAAATATGCCGAAATGATTATTTTTCCTTTTTGCAGTGCAGCTCGTTCATCTGCCCTCTGGTTACTTTTGTTCGTATGTAGCGCTTTTCCACTTGCACATATACTTATATACAAGCAGACATACATATCTATATATGTATGTATGTATATGTATAGAAAATGGTACGTTTTTGTTTCATTTTGCGTGCCAAATTGAAATTGTTTGATTTGCATTTCAATGAGTGCAACATTTCTTTGCAGTCAAAACGTTTCACTGCACCAAAGCCAGTTAGATCGACAGATATTGATATAGTGAAAAAAAGAGAGAGGGAGGGAGGGAAGTCAAGGTACAGAGAGTCTGTTAGATGCAGCACAGCATTAACATTCGAGTTGATTACGACAAATGCTTAAGCATCGGAACATGCGTATCGAACAATTTCACCCAAATATCCTGGCATTATTTGCTTGACTCTATCAATTGTGTATTTATTTTTGGGCATAGGTATCCACACCGACTGGCATCATCTCGCACTTTGTGAATCTTCAAGTGGTTGTGCCCGAGGCATTCATACTTGGCTCTGGTGAACTGCATGTTGACATGGGCTCAACAATCAATTTGGTTTGCATTATCGAGAAGGTGAGTACAAATTTATTACGTATATATGTAGAAGGGGAAATACCGAAAAGTCAAATTAGCTAATTTGCAGAACTAAAATAATATTGAACGAAATGAAGGTTCTCTATATAGAAATATAAATAATCTTAATAGTTAGGTAACACAAAAAGAAGAATAACAACTAAAAATGTTATCGATAAGTCGATTTTTGTATCGGAAACTTGTCATACAAACAAGCAAATGCCGCAAAATAGTTAAGAAACATATATCAAATCTATTTCACTTCGAATAATATCTAGCAGAACTAAATATATGATATTATTGACTATCGATAAATATCGATTCAATGAAATGCATATATTGAAGTGATAATCGATAGTTTTCCTATGATATTTTTCTGTAGTCCAGCATATATTACAATACTTATACATTTTATACATAATTCTCGTCTTCCTTCTTCCACTCTCTATCGTCTACTCCTCTTCAGAGTCCCACACCACCGCAGTACGTGTACTGGCAAAAAAATGATCGTCTCATCAACTACTATGACTCGAGGCGAGACATATCCATTGAAACGACACCGGGTCCACGCACACAGAGTCGCCTCATAATACGGGAGCCCCAAATCACCGATTCTGGCAACTACACCTGCTCTGCCAGCAACACCGAGCCAGCTAGCATTTATGTCTTTGTATCAAAAGGTGAGTGAAATCGTGAAATCATGAAATCTGAGCGGGGATTTAGCAGCTGTTGCAGCAGCTACAGCTGCCATTGCCGTTGCCGTTGCCGTTGCCATTTCTGCTGCTAATGCAGCTCAGCTCAGGGCAGCTGCTTAGCGTGCAAATTGTTAAGGAGAGTGTGGGGCAGAGCTGGTGGCTTTGCCTGTTATTGTTGTTGTTGTTGTTGCTGTCGCACGTAACAGTTGCATGCAATTTGCATGACTGCCTCGCGGCCAAATTGAATTTCTTGTGATTTTAGCATTTAAATAGCCATCGCGAGCGATAAGAAGTGTAAATGAAAATATGCAAATGCTTGCAGCGAGCGAGCGAGCGAGCGCGCCTTGCCTGCAGCTTATTAAAATGTTAATGAAAATGCAGAGTATCTGTCGCCAGTTATTGCCATATACAACAACAGCAACAAGGAGTCAAATCTAATTCACATTTCTCTCTCTCTCTCTCTCTCTCTCTCTTTTGCTCTCACTTGGCTCAGGCGACAATATGGCTGCCATATCGAGGCGTAAAACTTCCTCGGCCGATCGCATTACGCACATATTTAGGTCAATGCTGGCGCCCTGTCTGCTGCTAAACACGGTTGTCGTTAGGTAAGTACGCCCAGGCCCCAACTCCTGCTGCATATAAATATTGTTTTTGTTTTCCTTGTCTTCTTAAATTGCTGCTGCAGACGCATTTTCTTAACCTAAGCAACCAAAATTGAAAGAATATTAAAAATAAAATATAAAAAACAAAATATTAAATATATATATGATATATATATACATATATATAGTACAGAATCCTATTTAAGCTATTTCAATGTTAGAATTTAAACAAAAACAAAAAACAATACATATAAATACAAAAAAAAAAAACCAAAAGTAAAACAAAATCTAGCGTAAAATTTAAGCTAAGTTCCATCTAAAGAAAACCAAAATCTGTGTAAAAATCATGTTATAAATCTATCTCTGTCTCTGCTAGGCATTTACAAGTTAAGTTAAACTTACAAAGAAATAAAAAAAAATAAATAAATAAAAATCATTTTTCGTATTAATTGTGTACAGTATGTTTAACCAGTTTGATTAAGCACTAACTTACAAATATATATATATAATACTTAAATATTTATATATCTATGTCTGTGCGTCATGTAAAATGCATTAGTTAAAGTAATTGTTAAACTTTTCCAACAAATTCTGTTCAGTTTATAAACTTTTATTTGACTTTGATTGACTTTTTTTTTTAATTTTTTATTGTGGGTTGAAAGCAATTGCAATGGGCTAATTGCAATTTGATTCAAGCTTTTTAGGGCATACTCTGAACACATGGAAAGAGCATAAGAGGGAGTTTCTAGTGAACTGGCATATATAAAAGGGATTAAAATCTAAGTGAAACCAGGACAAGCTTATCTATCGGTCTGTTAAAAAATCTAGGAAATTTTTACATAAGCTGAAAGCATATGGACATGTAATATAATCATAAAATCTTCTTCTCAATAATAGCTTTACCCATTCTCATTCAAATTTGTCCTCTATAATCTATCTGATATAAAAACAAGCTGTATGAATTGTCTTGGCATATATCTCTCTCCATCTATGCATATGGGAATGTCCCGAATGCCTCAAAGCGCAACTCCAACTAGTGTTCAGGGTATTATCTAGTCGGTCATGCTCGACTAGCACACACTAAGTTCATTAATTTTTCTTTTTTGGTCCTCAGCAGTTGTAAACAGCATGGATCACACTTTTAGATTTATACACACATACATATAAAACTATATATATCTATGCAAAATACATATTGACATAGAAAAAAAAAAGAGAAAAACATTTTGCATAAGTAGCCAATTTCAGTCCATAAAAATTATATTACAAACGAAACAAAAAAAAAACACAGGCATACCAAAGCGTTATTATTATTACTGTTACTAATTACTAAATGGAAACCCAAAACATAGAGATTAACACAAAAAATAATAATAATAAAAACAAATAAATATAAAAAAGAAAAAGAATTATAATTAATTGCATTATTAAGTTTGTAAATAAAATAAATTGCATTGCAAATGGCAAATGGCAAACACAACACGACAGAGCAAATAATATAAATATGTATGCATATATTTAATTTCAAGTGTAAATACAGCTAACAAATGACAACAGCAACAACAACCAACACACACAAAAATGACTGAATGAATAAATAAATAAACAACAAATAAATATAAATTAAATTGTTGTAAAACTATATAGGGCGGAAGAAGCAAAGGCCAGATAAAAGCAGCAAAATGGAAGAGTGGAAAAATCGATTGCCAGACAGTTGGAGAATTAGCTATAACTCGAAACTATATATACACACACACACCCGAACACATATACATATATATATATTTAGTATATATATAGCATAAGTGACAGCAATCAGCCATGAAAAAAACACAAAGAGATGAATACAAACAAAGGAGGCTTACTTTAGATGTTGCTGCTTGAAAACTACAAATAGAAGAGAACTTAGAAAATTCATGAAAGGAAAACTAAGAGTTAAAGAACAAACAAACAAAATCAGAGAAATCAGCTAAGCGAAATTGTTAGCCATAGTAAAAGCAACTAGCATAGAGCATGCAACATTTCATAATTACTTTCTACGCTTTCTCAACAACAAAAAATAAAACTAAAAATAAAAAAAAAAAGTAAATAAAAGAAAAAAAAAACAACATATAAAACGCCTAATTAAACAAAACACCTGAAGATTAAAAACAACATCTACGTAATCAAATATGTACAATTCTCTCGACTGTTTTTTTTTTGCTCGCGCATTTAGAAATAGAAGAGACAAAAAAATAGAACTCATTAAATATATATAGAAGAAGAAAAAAAAAACATATTTGTGTGTTGTACAATTAAATGAAATTTAACGAGATATTAAAAACATGGCTGTCGGCGAGTGTAAACGACTGCACAATACTTGTTCATGCTGCAAAGGGAGTTTAATTTTGATCAAATAGAGTTCTTTAGTGTCAAACCGTGAAAGATATACTTGGGCTGACATTTGTGGAATATTATATTTATCTGCAGAGAGACTCGATAGATAGGTACTTGCCAAGTCCAAGTATTTCAACTAAAGGTCAGTGGAAGTCAGGAAATACTTGCTTCAATCTGAAATTCTTGCTGTGTATATCTATATACATGAGTAATTCCTTCTGAAAGAGCCAACCAAAGGAACCATTGTAGCTTCGCGATGCACTGCCAGTAAGGCAACGGTAAACAGTATGTACTCAAAAGATACACTCTAGTACAGTCCGCAAAACCAATATACTCCACTTTTGCCAGCCTGCACAGGTATACACAAAGCATATTTCATAAAAAATGGAGAAACAACACCAGAAAAAAATGGAAAAAAAATTAAATTACGAATACATTCATTGCCATATATAAACCATAACAAAAACGTACATTACTCAAATAAACATAGAAATGAAGAAAAACAAAGCAACTGTTAAAGAATTTCATGAAACTTTAAATAGATTCATTAGTGTGAAAAAGACGCGTAAATTAACAAACATAATATGAGTAATAACAAATAGATGAAGAGAACAAAGCCGAATGAAAATAACTGTTAACTGTCTCAATATGTGTGTGTATGTATTTGTATTTGCATTTGCATTTGTATTTGTGTGTGCCTCCCCCGCCCCATTGCTCCCGTATTCCGAGAAGCCAGCAATCACATTCTGATTTATATTTGATAAAAGGAAATTTATAATAATATATTATTATTAATATACATACATTTATAAATGAAACAATGAATAATATAATATGAATATTGTTTGGATTCCAATTGTTAAGCATTTTTTACTGTAAATATTTTAATTAAAGCATATTGGTCTATGGCCGCTAATAGCCATTAACTAATTAATGGAAGAAGCATGCAAAAAAAAAGTAAAGAAACAAAATGAAATTAATATATGTAAGTATGTACTGTATTCAATAAATGAAAATGAACAAAGAGTAAAATATTATGAACAAAAATAAATGAAAATAATGCGAAAAAGTCATTTAAAAAGTTTTCAATGTAAAATGCGCTCAGCGCGCATTTATGTAAAATTTAAACTTTGATGAATATGAATTTAAAAATAAACAAAAAAAAAACAGAAAAATTTAAACTTTAAAACAAAAAATAGCCATATATTGAGTGCAGGAACATATGAAATGCATTCGAAACACACACAAGTGATTATCATGAGAAAATAAATGTAATTTAAATAATAACTAAAAAAAAAAATAAATCAAATTTGTTTTATTTTTCAACCTTTCAACTTAGTTGGGCTTCGATAAGGGCGAAACAAATTTTGTTTTCTTTTGGTCCACGCCAATCAGTTAGCAGCACTTGAAGTTACATCAAATCGTTGGCCATTGTGGCACGTCTTGCGCTATAATTGGACGCCATTGTTGGCACAACACACCGACACACTCACACACACACACACATTTATACTTATAGCTGAGGCATTTTTCAGCTGTACGCCAATTATATTTCAGCATTCTTTGTAAGCCTTGGCACTTGGCAGTTTTGCAGTTTGCTTTCTGTCAACATTTTATTCAACGCGCCGCCGTTCATTTCGCCAGCAAACATGTTGCACTCAAGCACGCAGGCACACACACACATACACACACACACTCATACAAACACCCACTCTCGCACATTCCCATTCAATTCGCCATTCTTAAAGGCCAAAAAACTTTTGCTGAAAATCAAATGCATTGAACATTGCCGACGTCGTCGCGCGCTTTGCCAAAGAACCGAGCGCCAAAAACTTTTGTGGCCACCAAAGTTTTTCGGGCAAAATCAAATGAACCTCGAGTGAATTTCGCCTTGCAACGAGCAGGGGGAGGCGGTCGCCGTGAGACGTGTAGCAGCCGGTAAGGAGCGTAAAAGTAAAACATTGAACTGCAAAAGTAATGGAGAAATTTCAACAGGAATTGCACATACACCCAAATACACGCACATACACACACTCGCACACAAGCTGACTCTGGGGCCTGGTCATGCGGCGGCCTTTGAGCTCGGGCAAAAAAAAAAAAAAACAACTTTCCATTTATACACTAACCAAAGGCATTTGAATTGTGAATTGGAGTACGAAATCTTTTTGAAGAGGGGCGTATAGAGGCCTATAAAACAGAGCAATAATGATGATATTGATGAAGACTGATGATTGACGTAGCTAGCTTGGAGGGTAAGTATAGAGCGAGCAAGGATATTGGCTATCAGCTAGCACGATTAGCACATTGTCATTGTCATTGTCATTGTCATTCTCATTCTCATTGTCATTGTCATTGTCATTGTCATTGTCATTGTCATTGTCA
>NW_022045960.1:166153-197140 GCF_001654015.2 Drosophila navojoa
TCATTGTCATTGTCATTGTCGTTGTCATTGTCATTGTCATTGTCATTGTCATTGTTATTGTTATTGTCATTGTCATCATTTTGAATATTCATTTTACTATTATTAAAAGTTACTAGAAGTTTTCGTAGTTTCACTGCTCCATTGTAAGAGTATAAAAACCTTCGACTATTTGAAAGTTTCTCCTCTCTCTCACTCTCTCTCTCTCTCTCAATTCCTCGATTGCTTTCGCTCTCTCACACAAGCTGTTTGAAAATTCGCAAAATTGGCTGTTGACAGCCCCCCATTGGAGTGTGTCGAAAGACTTCGACATCTGGGAGATTGAAAACTTTGCAATTTTTTTCGTTCTATTTTCGATTTGCTGTTTTGATTAAAAACTTTTTGCTTTCCTTTGAAAACTGAGCGGCGCAACGTTAACTACGGCCATGAACACGCCATAACTGGCATATAAACGTTTACTAATTTTTAACCAACACTTAAAAAACTCTATAACAATTTGCCCATAAATCAACAATGCAACAAATTTTATGGGCCACGTTTAAAACTCCGGCGCCAACGCCAAAGCCAATTTATGCCAAGTGCTTAAAATTGTTAATAATCGAATTTTCTACAGCATTAACTTTAATGATTTGACATTGAGGCGAATGAGATTATCAAATTTATTGCGTTAAAATAAATGCAACAGCACATAATAGAGAGTAAGGATAAAGGAATTTATATTATTTCAAAATTCTTGTCGTTGTTTTTGGGGCCACAAAATCTATCAAAATTTCGCAAATTAACAAAATTGTTTCTGGCCCAGCTAGCACATTTGGCTATCAGATGAAAAATTAGGCAAATGCTGCCAGACATAAATTAGAGCTGGCTGAAGGCAAGGATTCCCAGAGGCTAGACATGCATGAGTATTAATATACGTATGTATATATGCATATGTATATGTGTGTTTGCTGTGTGTGCCTGCAGACAATTTATATCAATTTTGATTGAGTTTAATGCACTCTAATGTCGCAATAGAAACATTCGATAATTCAATAACAATCTCATCATGGCATTCCCTAATAACTAATACAATGAAGGCTTACATTCAACATTGATATATGATTTCAATTTTTGATATATTTTTTATATTCTTTATTCTGCTTTCATTCTCTTTCCATAAGTCTGGGCTTTGAGAAGAGACTTTGAGTTAAGGTTTCAACTAATAAGAGAGACTACTGATATGAAGCATGGAGTACGTAATACGATATAGATTATCTCATATATAGTACTAAGGTATGATTTAGCTCATTGAGTATTGAGAGAAATTCCATATCGATGTAAGGAGCAGATTTATGGCTTAGGAATTTATTTCAAAACTTTGCACAGTTGAACAATTAAAAATTAAATACATGATGCTAATATCTTCTTCAGACAACTTTACTCTGGCCACTCGCACAATGTCTCAGACAGACAGCAAACAAGAGGCTTTTAACTTTTGTAATCCTCTTTATATTTGATATTTTATTTATCACACTTAGCTAAACTATAAGTAGAACTCAAACTTGAGCCGAAGCAGCAGCTAAAACTTGACGCTTAGGAATGTTAAGCAAACAGCATCCTGGCACTCCAATTGCCTGAATAGCAGCTGCAGCTGCCTCTGCTGCCTTGGCAAGGCTTTCAATCAATGTGGCCAACAAATAAGTATAAGCATATATTATTCTTGCATATGTCTGCCAAATCGTAGCACTCGAATTTCAATTGCCAATGTGCTTGGCTCGCATCAATCAAAGTTCAAATGCCAAAAGTGCATACAATAAATTGTAAATAACTTGCAATAACTGTAATCAACACACACACACTCAAAGTGGGGGAGGACAAAGCCTGGCATTAAGCAAACAGAACGCAAAACAATCATTCAAATGGTGCACACATTGCGCATACGCTCCGTGAACAAATACACACACACACACACACACACACGCGGGCGCGCGGAGATATAGTCAAAGCTCTCTCAAGTGTATGCTGAAGGTGGCATTAAGCTGTCGCTGTCATGTACTCCGTGCTGCTGCCAGAAATTATTGTGCATTTGTGGAAATCTATGCCACGTGGGCGTGTCCCAACGCCCAGCTGCACATTTGCGGTAATTGATTGGAAAACATCGCGACGAACGACTCAGCCAACCAACCAACCAAACCCAACCACCAACTGCCGACAGCCAACTGCGAAGTGCGCCGAGTGATGAGTGCAGTGGGCGGAGGGCAGGGGGCAAAGTGCCGATGGCCACCCACTGGCTGTGGCAATTGTTTAAAAGCTTTGTTTTTTAATATGCTAAGCCCGTGGTGGGTGTCTGCAATCGGGTAGATTAGCTATGCGCGAGCGTAACTGAGTAACAGAAAGGCTTAAGCTAAAGGTTTATTCTTATATTCATTTTCGTTTGTATATCATCTAAGACTTTGTTATTCTCGACTTTGTCATTCTAGATCTTGATATTCGAGTCTCTGTGCTTCTAGTCCCTTCTCCTTTATGGCTTGCTCTTCTATCTCCTGAATTTCTACCCCCTGTACTTCCAGGCATTGCATTTCTTGGACGACTCCTTTTATACCGTGTCCATTTAGATCTTGATCGCCTAGGCCCGGTCTTTCTATGCCTTGAAATTTGAACTGCTTTTCTTCTAGGTCTTCTTAGGCCAGCCCCTGATATTCTAGGTCATGTGATTCTAAGCTCCAGCCATCAGGGCCCAGTTCTTCTAGACCCTGAATTTCTAGACCATATCCGTCTTGGTCCTGATCTTCTAGATCCTGATATTCTAGGCCCGGTCTTTGCATACCCTTAAATTTTAACTGATTTTCTTCTAAGTCTTCTAAGGTCAGCCCTTTATATCCTGACCTTCTAAGACCTGATATTCTAAGCCATGTGATTCTAAGCTCCAGCCATGAAGTCCCAACGCTTCTATACCCTGAATTTTTAGACCATATCCGTCTAGTCCCTGTGCTGCTAGGACGTTGGCCTCTAAATTTTTCTGGCTTATCTATTTCTTATTTGTCTCTGTCTCCTCCTGTCAATCATCTTTTAATGAATACCTTCTTCTCATATGATTTTCTATATGTTCTCTTATGTTTGTAATTGTTTATAATCTCTTCTTTCTACGCGTTTGCCTTAATCGGTCTGCTCGCGGTCTTTTCTATTTATTCCCTCGTGTGATCCTCATTGCCTTTTTCTTCTAACTTTGTGGCCCGCTATTTCAGTTCCAATCTCTCATATTTAATGCAGTTATCCCTCATTTATAATTCACATCTACAGAGTATTTTATTGAATTGCAAACGTATTTCACCATCTCTATAAAGGCTTTGCGACTTATATACATTCAGAAGCCCGACAACTTGAACAACTTTACATAACAATGCAAAGGCAAGTTGCGCAAGAAAAGGAAATTAGAGAGCTAAGCACGATGTAGAAACGCAGACGTAATAGTTGAAGCTGGATGCACATGGGTGTGAAGATGTAGAAGCCCTAGGAATCTTAAAGCTCAGTATATAAGCACAGAAAAGCAATATGAAACAAGTAACGATTCAGCTCCTCAGCATAGACGGGATATCTGCACGTCAATCACGCCCCGTAGCTGTGCTCTCGTTTACATATATTTTTGTTTTGCAAAATATTTTATCCGCAATATGCTACACTGTTTGTGTGGCAAAAGTTTTGCGGCAGGAAAAATGCGCGTATCTCGTGTTTAGCACTTCATATTTATTACCTGTCGAGTGCACTCAAATCAGTTGCACTCGCTGCCAGCCTGTTTACGAGAAAGGCAAGCAACAGAAAGAGAGCGAAAGAGAGAGAGAGAGAGAGAGAGAGGGGGTGAGAGTGAGAGTGAGAGAGAGGCGAGCGCCTCTTGCTGGTCAGTCGGCAAAAGTTTTTACCCCTCACAGCGTTTTGATAAGCATAATTGATGATGCAACCGTGCACAGCATTGGCAAAAAGGCAAAACAATAACAATAACAAGCGCCAGCTACAGCTGCACGCCATAAAATAAAGCCAAAAGCCATTTACGTGGTTGCACCCGTCCTCCCATCGTCCCGCCGCTTGACCCCTGATCGTGGCCCCAGAAGAAATATTTTTGCACATATTTTATAGCACATTTGTGTATTGAGCGCAAGTGCTGAAAAAAAGTTATCATCAATGGCTTGTGGGTAACTGAAAGGCGAGTGCATCATCACGTTCCTGTAATTCACTCAAACACACACACACACACACACACATGCACACTCTCGGACAGCACGAGTAGCACTTGAAGGTCGACCAGAAGAGCAAAATAAAAGTGCAAAATTGTTGTTACTGAAAAAACACACACACACACAAGTTTAATTTTTATTTTCGCTGGGATAATTAAAAAGTTAGCCACATATGCAACTGCTCTCGCCTGTATTGCTGCTGCTATTGCCAAAAGTAAAAGTGGAAAGTATTCTTTAATACGATGAAGCGCAACCCTGAGCGACCATGAATATATAAATTGAGTAGAGCATAAGTATTTATTATGGGTTTTGGCTTGAACAGAACGCTGGATTTTAATTAAGAGATGAGAGATAAACAAAGTTGGCTTTGCGTGTGCTGCAACTGGTCAAGCAGAGCGTGAGGCGAGTGAGAAAGACAGGGTGTGAGAGGGAGAGAGTGAGAAATAGAGAAAGAGGGAGAGAGAGTTATAAGGATATCCAGAGAGAAATCACTAGAGGTGTGAGAGGTAGAAAGAGAGAAAAGAAGGAGAAGACAGAGAGTGAGATAGAACGCGAAGAGCGAGGAGAGAAGGTTATGATCAGAGGATGAGAAGATGAGGAGAAAAATTAAAAAGAAAGAGAGAGAAGGAGACATAAGCCAGCTAGAGATAATGAAAGGGAGAGGAGACGAATACAGGCGATATAATGAGTTGAAGAGAGAGAGCTAGATACAATTGAGAAAGAGAATGAGAGAACGGAAATATCAGATATCCAGATAGTCAGATAATGGAGAACAAAGCAAGAGCAAGTAGGAAAGAGGTAGAGATATTATGATATTGACAAGGAGAAATAGTGAAACAGAGTAAGTGAGAGAAATAGGGAAGGCATATATGAAGAGGAAGATAGTGTGAAAGAGAGAGAGAGAGAGAGAAGATAAGGCATATATGAAGAAGTATCTACAAGAGAAAGAGAGATCAAGAGAGATGGGAAGCTACGCAGCCAAAGAAAGCGAGAGAGCTAAATAAGGAAAAAAAATCATATATAATGATATATATAATAATGATATAAGATAATGACTGATACATAGAGAACAAAAGAGAGTTAAACAGAGACAGCCAGAGCTGATGAGCAGCATTCCTTTAGGCTACATTTTGTTAAACCTTTTAATATTCGCAATATAACAAAAGAAGCTTATCTCGACATGATTACCTTAATGCAACATGGACCTCCCGGAGTGGAGTGGAGTGTCTTCGGCAGCTTGCCTCATTTTCAATGGGCCGAGTGAATGGCCCACTTACTTCCTAGCCAAATGCTTAGCCGGAATACTGCCAGCAATCTATGTGCATATATATTGCAAAACATATTTACCGAAATGGATTGCTATGTAATTGACATGATTTACCTGAACTCTGATAATCATCTACTGATGGCCATTAAAGCTTAATGAACTCATTATTGGGCCGAGCCAAACTAAGGCCCCATACTGTGTTGCCAAACTTGACCTTATAGCCTAATATTTAATTAATATATACATATATTTACTGAACTGCATAAATATTGCTGCAAGACTGCCAAATACAAAACAATTAAACCGAAAGCAATTGCTGCCCAATGCATTGGCCATGGCAATGCAAATAGCCTGGCATACATCAAGGCGCTCCCCAAAGATGGTAATGCGATCCATTTGAGTTGAGCAGCGGATGCATTTATGCAAATACATGCACGAATATACATATATATAGAATATATGGATGTGTATATTTGTGTACAACAGTTACCTAATATTCAATTCTCATTAGAGCAAAGCACACAGCAGAGGCAGCTGCAGCTGCAGCCTTGAACATGCCTGTGACATGTGTGTGTGTGTGTGTGTGCGCAGGTTAAATCGAAATCATTAATTTTAATGAACAGGATATTGTAGGTGCATCACATTCGGGAATATGCAACGGAAAACCAACATGCACACACACACACACACACACGCACACATGCAGACATCTAGCTGACATGCTGCCAACTAATGAGCGTCTCTTGGGTGAACGCTGCTTGCATATCGCTGTGCCACACATAATTGACGCGCTCAACATCAATGTCACTGCGAGCGTGTGTGCATGTGTGCGTGTGTGCATGTGTGTGTGGATGAGCCCAGGCAGCCACGACATTTGACATTTGTAATGACCTTGCCAAAGCCAAGTCAAGTCAAGCTTAGCCTGGCTAAATGCAAATGGCCAATAAAGGGTTTTCGGCCTACGACAAAGGGCGCTTACACTCGGCTTACATGCAGTCTGGCATGCCTGACTGGCTGGCTGGCTGGCTGCCTGACTGGCTGGCTTGGCCAATTTGCAGTCATTGAACCAAGCACTGGCTGAATGCTGCCTCCAGCTCTTGAGTGCTCATTATGAAAAACAAACACTGCCTTTTCTTATTTTCACTTATTTTTCAGTTTTCCCCCACTCTGCTTTTCCGGTTCTGTTGCACGTGTTTGTTATGCAAACAAGCTGAGAGCTGCACGACGACGACGACAGAGCAAGGAAGCCTTCGACATGCGGCACTTATAATTTGTTACAGTACGTGCAAATAAACAACAATAACAACGATTTTTACAAGTGTGCGAGTGTGTGTGTGTGTATGTGTGTGTGTGTACAAGTGGCTGGCTGAGCTGATGGACACAGTCCAAAGTAGCCAACGGCGCTTGCATGCAACTTTTATCAAATGCTTTGTGACATGCAAGGGGCTCAGTTTCTCTGCCACTGCCTCTCTCTCTCTCGCTCTCTCTCTCTCTCTCTTTCACACATGAAATCAAATATGCAAAAGAGTATGCACACACACACACAGATATACACACATGCATTGGCGTTTCGAATTTCCGCTTCCGGCTATTTTAATATTATAAGCAAAGGCATTTTATGCTGAGCGCAGCAGCAGCTGACGGGCAAAAAGTTGAAGTCGGAGTCGAAATTGGAGTCTGTCATTTGCCAAGATATCGCAAGCATGTATGTACACATACATATTTATGCATATATGTATATATATATATATATATATATATATATATATATATATGTGTACATACACATCCGAGGTAAGGTAAGGTAGGTAAGAAATATGCTTGTGCAAGCAAAAAACATAAGAAAATCATTGAAGCCTTATTAAGCATATGTATATAAAAATCAAGTGAGAAGACACAGCAGAAAGCGGGCATATCGACTTGAAGATATTCTGTAGACGAATGCCCTTATCTTGTTGACAAGCTTGCAGTTCATTTGAGAAAGTAATTAAACTGCATTGCTAAACTGATTAAGTGAACTGTAAGCATAAACATTTACTGAGTTAGTTCAGCGAATGTGAATGTGAAGTAGTTCCTTTTATGAACAATTAGTTCTTTTAATTATTCAGCTGCTCATAAGCGATAAGATCTCATAAATTATTCAACTGCTGATGAAGGACTTCTCCTCCTTAAGAGCTATTAGAATGAAACTGAATAAACTCGTTTTTGATCGAACCGTTCGTTGAATCGATCATACTATTCATAAAAGCAATAGCTCAAACGAACTAATCAGTTACGAATAGCATCATAAAGTTGTTCATAGACAACTAGTTCCTTTGAGCTATTAAAGTGCTATGAATTGAATCGTTGCTTTAGGTTTTTTTCTGATTATTGAGAGTTATTGAGCTGCCTTTGATTCTCCAGATTCTCCACAGGTAAGCTATAAGTTCCTTTGAGTTTTTCTTGAATCGTTCCTTTGAGCTGCCAAAGTGCTTCCGAATAGTTTCATTCTTTATGGCTGATTGATTTATTTATTTTGGTATTCAGCAGTCTATGAACGACTCGTTCTATTGAACAATTTCGATGCTTAAGAAGCATTTATTCGATTCAACTATTCAATAATCGAACCCTAGCATACCCCACTCAGCAACTCTCCACCAGGGTATGCCACACAAAATTCGCTTTGTCCTTCGTTTATGTTATGATTTCTTCTTTTCTTTTCTTTAGCTTCATTTTTGCGCACTTTTTTCGTTTTCGCATTTAAATTAATAGGCCGCTGGGCATTTGTGTTTCATTTGCGCATAAAATACGCTGCACTTGAGTGGCAATATGCCACGCCCTCGAACGATGTCACTGCCACGCCCCGCGCGCTTGCTGGCCCACCTACCCCAATCCCGACCTTAATTACAAATGTGAACTTTGCTTTTATGCTTGACGGAAAAATCCACTTTGCCGTGATATCCGGACTTTGAGAGCGACGTAAAATTAAACAGCAGCACTTAAAACTTAAAAAAAAGTAAGAGCAAATAAGAGTATTTTATGATGACTGACTGCCAAATACCCGTCTATGGCATGAAAATAGCTCAAAATTGATTGTTTTGTGAATATATTGGGACATATCTTGATGGCTTATGGATAGAGCTGAGAAGCTCAGCAAGGACCTAACAGCATTGCCAAGCTCTAAGATTATGAGCTGAAGTCACTTTGAGGATATATAGTGAAATGACTTTACAAAAGGTATATGCATCATTTTTATTGCAGGATTATATACGGACCAATTGTAGCTGGAGCTCTAGACTTTTAATTTCAGTATTTATTCTCCTTTGCTCCATTCTATCTTGCTTCTCTTCTAAGTTCCTTCCGTACCTCCATCTTTCCACCTATTCAATATCCTTCCATCCTTTCATTCCATTTTATATACTTATTACCTTCCTTAGTTCCTACCTCTCTTCCATCCTGGATCATAGCTTACGGTCGCCCACATGAGTAAATCTTATAAATCTACTTAAATATTCTCGATTTTCCATTCCCAATTCCTTCCTACCTCCATCATACCTTTTCTTCTATCTCCCGCCTTCAAGTGGGCGTATTTTAAAACTCTTAAACCTCAATCAGACAATGATTCACTCGAGTACATTGACTTCAATATCCAAATCTCCAACTTAAATAATCATTCAAGTTCATATAGAACAGAAGCCAGTATACTCTCTTTATGAATGTCTTGAGCGCGCATAAAAACTTCGCGAAAAGTAGTTGAAAATTCATTGCAGCGGCTTTCGCAGCGCCGCGCTGTTGCAGTCAAAGATTTATGGGCGCAGGCGACGCGACGTCCAGCCGTGCGGCTTGGTGTGCCACGGCATGGCCAGGCAAGGCAGCCGCACTCGTATGTGGCACGTAGTTGAGGTGTTAAATTTGCCATTTGCATAATTGATAAAGTTAGGACGCAGGGAGGTGAGGCAGCAGCAGCAGCAGGAGCAGGTGCAAGAGCAGGAGCCGGTGCAGGAGAGGGCAGGTGTCTTAAACTGTCCAAATGGTTAGTTGGCAAACGATGCCGCTAGATGGCGCCACAGTGCTTAGCATGCTGATTTCTGACCCATGTCGGATGTCCGCATGTCATTTCCATTGCCTGCCAAGAGGACGAACCGAACGAAGGCACGAACAGACGGACGGACGGACGAACCAAAGGCTCTTGATAGTTTTACTTTTTTGCATTTTGCCGCATAATTCAGATTTGAGCCATTATGGGCCACGAACTTCCGCCCTTACCTGTATCTGTAACTGTATTTTGTGGCGGTATTGGTGTCCTTTCTGTGTGTGTGTGTGTGTTTGTGTGTCTGTTGGCATGCGGCGAGTGCATAAATTCTTGGCCGTAGTTACTCACGTAGCGACTGCAGCAATTGCTGAGTCAACCAAACTGGCCCTGGACATTGAGCTGCTTTCTTTAAACTTTTGATTTAGTGCCGAGTCGCAGTTTAAGTTGCACTTAAAAAACTACGCCCCAATGGCAAAAGGTCTTGACTTTTATGCCCCACTCTGAATGAGAATTTCTCTGTTCTGCTCTTTCTCTTTCTCTTTCCTTTATTATTTGCTGCATTGTTCAGCCGGCAAGCGACCCAAGTGAGCGAGTGCTCAACTATTTACAAAGGAAATCAAATTCCACTTTTTATATATGTCATAAAAATCGGGTCACACAGCTGAATACCTAACATACGACCAGCATAAACAGATAAAGGGAGCGAGATGGAGAGAAAACGCGAAAGCTTTACAAATCTCCTCAATCGACCAAAATCCTCTCGAAATGTAGGTAACAAGAAGAAACCTTTTGATACAAAGCTTAATTAGCAAAGTGCGTAACACGAGTTCAGGTTCATTTTGTTTTTTTTAATCCTTTGAACAACTGCGCGTTAATTAGACTAATTACCCAATAAACGGGAAATGGGCGCCAGCTGACAGCGAGACGAAATGAAAAAATAGATTCTAAAACAAAATACAAAGCACTACAGCAAATGGGATGGCGACTGCGAAGAAATATATATATATAGAGAGAAAAGAAGAAGAGCAAGTACAGAAGCAAAAGCAAAAGCAAACGCAAAAGAATGCTCCCAAATGAGTCATCAACACAATTCATCATCTTTCTCTCTGACTTGTCTCTGAGGTTCGCCTGTCTGCGAGACCAAGTTTACTCGCTTTATTTATGAGCTTTTTGGCATGGGCGTGGGCGTGGGCGTGGCCGGGGCGTGTCCACAGAAGGCATTAAAATAAACTGTTTATGTTGGAATATTAAGCGCTTGACAGCAGCATCTCAGGAGCCACGCATCTAGCGCAGAGCAAATCACATAAAACACCCGAAAATTGTGACCGAGCTTGTGGCTTAAATTGGCCAAGCGATAGCGCTTGAGTACGATGGGCAGCTTAACAACTTTAGGTGGAGAAAATCAAATAAGGATTATGTAGATTTTGGCAGCACCTCTAGTCATAACTACAAGCTACCTTTATCATAGCTGAAAGGCCAAAGGAAGTCGATTTACTTTCCGTTTGAGTATAACAGAATATAACACCTTCTAACTGGGTTTACTTCTTTATTTAACTCTGTTTTTTGACAATATAACAATATATAAAGCAATATTAGAGCAATATGTGGTAGTATAACAGATAGTATAACAGGTAGTATAACAGATTAAGCAACACAGTACAACAGCTACACATTATGGAGCACAATATGACAGCTTAAACTGATTTGTTCACCACATATTAGAGTATAACAGAATATGACAGTTTACATCGAGCAATATATCAGTCAGTTACAATGCTTAAGACTGTATAATAATATGGTGTGGCCGACAACAAACTGTCCTGAACAATATATAACAGTATAGCGAAATATAACAGTGGAAATTACTTTAGAGCTAACTATGAAATATAACTCGAAAGACAAAGTATAAACCCTTCTTTGTATTGCACAATATAACAGTCATAGCACAGATTAAAAACTTAAAATAACAAATAACATATTTTTCTATTAGGTAAATAATCTAAATTCATTTCACACAAAGCCACTTAATTCACACAATCTAATACCATAAATACCATACTTATATAACAAGTTATAGCTCAAAGCCCCCTCATAGCCACATTATATCACTTGCCAACATAAAGCAACTCAAATTAATGGATTACAAAACTTTCCAACAAAAAGCTATATAATATAATATATAATACGACAATAAATTAACAAATCCCAACATATATAACACATTATAGCACAATATAACAAACTAAGACCATCGAAAAAATAATAAAAAAATATCCTCTATATATATAACACATCATAACACAATCCAACATCTAAGCGCCTTACTGAACTCGCACAAACTTATAATTGCGATCCACAAAAAATTGTCTCTGAAAATTTCCACGGCACGAAACATCAAAGTTGTCTAGCCAACCCAGCCGAAAGAGACCAATGAACTTAAATAATACAGAAAGAAAATGCAAAAAACTTTTAATTAAAATCTATTTATGGAAAATTGACGCAATAGACTACACCTGTATACACACGTACACCTCTATAAGAAAGACTGTGACAACAAATGGAGCGCCTGCTTGGCCGTAACCTCTTACCATATAAGGTTAAGTTAGTTGACTCCGCTTCATTTGCGGCTCACACATGTCGCATGGAAATTTATCAAAATACAGTTAGCAGCGCCGCCGCCAGTGTTGGCTAACGATACAGTTTTTGGCTTGCTTGGGTTGGGTTTTTTTGCTGCGTGCCGACGCCTAATAAACTTGATGCGTCAAGTGAGAAATTATGCTGACTGCTCAAATGTATGCAATAAAAATTTTTCAGCTCACGCACACACTTGATGGCTGCCCGCATGATGGCCGCCATGGTGACGCGAGCTGTGTGAGAAATTGCCATCAGCAGGAGGTGGCGGGCGTTCGGCTGTCGTGGGCGTGGCATATTGTGTTGGCTTATATTTTGTTTTGTTTTGTTACTGTTGCTGCTGGCTAAAAGTTATTAATTTGCTCAGTCGGACTGACTTTATTTCGATGAAGCAACGCGACCATATTGACTAGGCCAGAGAGAGGAAGGGAGAGAGTGGGCGGGAGTGAGTGAGAGAGTAGCAGTAGCTGCAGCGTGTGCAATGCGGCGCACAATTTTCATAGTTAATCTGCTTGGAATTTAATTTGCTGCTGATTGATTACAAGCGATTTGGTGTAATGTCCCCAAAGGACGTAGCTTTGGCTTCGCTCGTTTCGTTTCGTTTCGTTTCGTTTTCCTTTGACTTGACTTGGCCGGACGCTGCTCCAGCTGGTTCTGCTCATTGTTATGGCACTTGTGCGCCATTTGACTTTTAAGCTGCCACGCCCACTGGCCAACGTTCACTGTGCTTGATTGAATGCTTTTTTCGGGCGCCCTGGGCTGGACTGAAATGAAATTTATTTGCTTGTTCAACTCCATTGAATATGTGCAAAATCTTTGTTAGCTTGTTAAGTGCAGCATGATAAGTGCGCCAGCCTGTCTCACTTCCCCCTTCTCTCTCTCTCTCTCACTCAGTTCAAGTTTCGCCCCATCTCTGTCTTTTACTGCCACTCTGTCTGCCTGCATTTCTTGCTGCATTTCGTTTAATGACAACGCTCGAAATTAAATTCCTAACTGCGCTTTTGCTTGGCTGCCTTCACTACCTCTCTCTGTCTCTCTCCCGCTCTCTTTCTCTTGCCCTCTGTTTTTGCTAGCTTTGGCCCCTATTAATTTATTGTCTTGAAATCTAAGGGCATTTATACTTATCTTAAAGTTTGCCAACTTCTTGTCATTCAAGCCCTGCCTTTTATTGAGTTATTTCCTTGGCAAAGAAATGAATTTATCGACGCTGCCAACTGCATTTATCTCACTCTCTCTCTCTCTCCCTAGCTCTGCCTTTCTAGTGATTCAGTTTTTTTGTTTCATATAAATTAGCCAAGAAACTTTAAACTATTCGCATAATTCCAACTATTTCTTGCGCTTGATATAAATGAGCTGTTACATTTGCCAATTCGACATTTGATTAATGTCGGCATTTTAATGCTTCGGGGACCAAAAGTGGTCATAAAACCGGAAATTAGAATACATAAAAGCGGGCACTAAACCTGCCCCAACTGGAAATTCCCATGTTAAACATATACACACACATATACACATATATACTTTTTATGATTCTGTTGTCATCATTGTTGGATAACAATCTCGCACAAGTTGATAAAGCAAACAACATTTTTAATTGCTATTGGTGTGCGCGTGAGCCTCAAGGATTCGAGGTGTGTCCCTTTGCTCTCTCTCTCTCTCTCTCTCTCTCTCTCTTCCACCCTATGCCCTTCTATAAGCATTATCGGCTGCTCTTGTGGCTTGCGCGAATACAAAGCAAATGGTTTCGCCTTTCATCAGTTGGAAATGGGGTTAAGAAAAATATAATTTTAATATATAAAATGCTTAATTGCGGCATCAATAAACCTGACTTAAATTACAAAGTGTTACGAAAAATCGAAAAGCGAGTATTTACACAACTTTATATATAGCATTAAGTACTCATAAATATTTATTTATAGTAGATTGGTAAACTTTAAGACCAACTCAATTCCAATTGGCGCATAGTCAACTTTTGAGTTTAATTTGGCATTCCACTCAAATTCACTGAATTCAATCTTTACAGAGAGATTCGCGGAAAGGATTTTAATTTTTCATTCAGAGCTTCGAGCGAAAAGAGCTTTATTAAATCATTTTTCACCTATTTTACACAATTACACAAAACACAAATTTCCTGTAAAATTTTTACGACCAGATGTTAAATTTTACGGTACTTAAATATTAAGCCGCAGGCATTGATCAATCTCTTGGAGTTGAATGAAATGTGAAACAGCTGGTATGAAAATGTGCTGAACTTGAATTCATATAAGTAAGCCAAAAATTTATTAGGTATAGAGAAAGTGTGTCCTTGGCTAAAGGAATCCTGCCTATATTAAACATAGATATTTCCCTTCCACATCCCACATAAGAAAATTGTCAACATTTGCTATTCTCATTAAGTGAACAACATGGGGGAATCTCTCTCTCTTTCTCTCTCCCTCTCTCTCTCTCTCTCGCTCTCTCTCGCTCTTTCTCAAATATAACTGCCTCAGCTTTTATAAACAATATTTCACAGTCAAATCGAACTGATGTGCAAAAGATTTCACATTTCACATGCAACGGCGGAGCTTTGAGTCCATGCACGCGTTGATGATTGTGAATCGAAGTGTTGGAAGTGTCTGGCAGAGAGGCAAAGTATGTTAAAAAAAAGCACTGGTCTCTGTCGAGTGCAGCAAACAAGGCGTCTGATTATCGTACCCAGAGCAGAGTGTGTGGATAAAGCGAAACTGTGCGAGAAATGTTCGCTTTGTGCATCATTTTGTCGCTTGGGGATGCATTGCAAAATGTGCAGCCAAAGAGAGGTGATGATGACGTTCACTAAGATGATGATGATGAAGCTAGAGGTAACTGAGGCGAATGCTTGCCTTGTAACTGGGCAAAATTGCTAGCAGGATAAAGAACAAGGATACAAATCGATTGCCAGTTAGCTTCTGCAGCAGACAGTTGCCGAGCAGCCGAGTTGTCGGTGAGCTGGAATCGGTTTGCCGCCAGGCTTTATTGACAGTCGAATGCGTGTTGCTAGCAGCACATTGCGTATACGCAACGTGCAGCAGCTACCTATCGAACAGAGAATGCAGCAATATCTACGGCATCCACAGCATATTTGCATGCGGTCTACTCAGCTCTGCATATAACTAGATAAAAAAAATAGAGCTTAGACTACGATAAGTAACTGGCATCAATCTGCGCCAACAAAAGAGAGCGAGAAATCTCTTACTCTCTCTCTATATCATACTCTCTATTCCTATATATATATATATATATATATGCATGTATGCAGCAAAGGCATATCGCATGCACTAATTACGTACCCATTGAGGTCGCACGTCCAGCTAGCCAATCAAGTCTGTTTGCCCAGCTACAAAGGTAGATTTCAAGGCAACAGCAGGCAGCGGCTGCAGCTTTGCGGCTTTTGTGGTCAGCAAAACTCTTTCTGCAAAAAAAGAGAAAAAAAAATACGAGAAATAGGGCTAAAAAACGAGGCAGCAAAATCAAAGCAACAAAAAAAAAAGGAATATGAAATCAAAAATTAAGCAAGCGCCAAGCTTTTGAATTGCACTGCTCTATATAAATGCTATGCATATCTATATAAAGTCCATAGTATATACACATACATATATACATATATACACTTCTATTTGTGTGATCAAAGTGACTGCGTTTATATGGCAGCCATGCAAAATGCAATAAACATGAATTTCATAGCCGCTGCTATTAAACGAACCATGCATTTTTTTTCTGCTTCAGGGGCAGGGGATGTTGGCTAGCTTAGGGGGCGTGTCAGGCAGTGAAGCAAGAGAGAAAAAAAGCTAGAGAAAGTGAGAGACAGTTGAGCGAGCTCGACAGATAGATATCCTCGAGCCTGACTAGAGCTTAGGTTGAAGGCTCTACCAGCTGAAGCTCTAATGAAGTTTAGCAGAACATCATAATGATATAACATAATGTGTGTGAATGTCCAAATTTCAACTACTAAATACAGTAGACTCCCGATAATTCCAAATGGTAAGGGGATTCATTTCTTTCGATTTACACAGAAATTCAAACTATCGATAATAATTGAGAACCAATTTCTTTAAAGCGGATAGAATCTTGTTCGATTCATAACGATTTTCGCTTCAGCAGGCTACGAACTATCGATACTCGATTGGATATGCAGTATTTTATATAAAAGTCGATAAAAATCGAATATATTCGTACTCTATTCAGTCTAGTCCATACTTGAACTTGAAGTTCCCAACTCCAAGAGGCAATCGACTACAAATGTTGCCTAACTCAGCATGTCAAGCTAATATCGATTAGTTATTATCGTTAGTAAGATTATGTATGAACTATTAAACAGCAATATGATAAGCCTGTTAGGCAATACATATACGTATTTGAATGTAGTCTAAGCGAATGCTTGGCCAGAGTCAGCTCGCTCGTCCTACCACATCATCCTGAACAGCTTCCTATATCCTTTGTCGCTTCTGTCCCGCCTCCTGCCGCCCATTACACACAGAATTATGCCACCCATTACACGCACAGACAATAGGGTATCGAAACGCAGCTGAGTGCCGAGCTTTGTTGTCCATTTACGTCAACAATTTCATTGAAGGCAGCGCACAGAGCAGCTGCAGCAGCAGGAGTAGCAGCAATAGCTAACTGCAACTGCAGCAGCAGCAACGCCTCCTACTCCTGCTGCTGCTGCTAGCTGCCAGTTCTGCTTCTATTTGCCAAGTAGTTTCAGATAGATACATAGATAAAATTGAACTGGGATTTGGGGATTGCACAAAAGTAACTGAGCAAATTTTAGCAAGCAGCTAGTTTTGAGCTTTGAGCGCAGCACGTTGGCTAAAAACCAAGCAAATTGAATGCTGATACAGCAACAGCAACAACAACACACCAAAGACATGCAGCTGCCATTGTGTGTGCGTGTGTGTGTTTGTGTTTGTGTGTGTTAAGTGCGTTCAATTTAAAGCGCGACGCGCCATAAAACAACGTCAATGCAAGTGCAATTAAAGGCAGCACAAGAAATGCAGTTGCTGCTGCTCCTGTTTGCTGCTGCTGCTCCTGCTGCTGCTGCTGCTGCTGCTGCTGTTTGCTGCTGCTACTGCAATTTACAACAACAGGAAATTGCATGTGGCACTCGACGCTAATTCACACCGGAAAAGCAACGATGCACACAAGCTGATGTCCGCGCAAAGAGACAGACGGAGACAGAGAGAGAGACAGAGTCAGAGAGAGAGAGAGAGAACAAAGGACATCTTATTCAAGCTGGCATTGTCCATGAACTGCACGTTCACTGGGGCAAATACACTCACACACACAGCTCACACATATATCCTCTCTCTCTCTCACACACATGCATACATAAATTGCAATCTACACGCGCAACGTTTTCATTTATTAATAATGCATTTGCTCTCGTGGGGTCTACGTTTTCGCTTGGCTCCTTGGACGCCGTTTCACAAGCGCTTTCCTTTGCTTTCCCTTTTTGGTTTTCCTCTTTTTTCTGTGTGTATTTTCATTGGAGATTTGCAGCTGAGCCGCCGCTGCACCGTCGCCGCAGCCACATTCATTTGGCTGCAGCTGCAGCTGCAACTGCTTAAATCTTCATTAGTCCAGATTTCAAGTTTCAAATTAGCGCAGATTTTAGTTCGCCCCACTTTGTTCTTTTCGCACGGCGCACACGTTTCGGTGTGCGGTTTGGCCAGTGTTGACTAACGCTAATTAGCGTTGCAGCAAGGTAACTCTGCTGGCCAACCAACAGACAGAGAGCGAGAGAGAGAGAGAGAGAGAGAGAGAGCTCTAAATCACTGAGGAACAAAGCATATAAATAAATGAAAATCAAATAAAATGAATTACGTTTTATTGATTTTTTTCTCGTCGAGATTTGTTTGCTCAAATCGTTTTTGTTTATAGCATTTATTGCAAATTTATATTTAAATGCAGTCATTTATTTATATGACCAGAAAATTACATGCAAAATTCATTAGGCACTTCCGCCAGTTACACAAACAAAATGAAATGCCAAATGAAATATTTGAGCGTAATAAAATATTAAATACTTGCACTTAATATTCAAATGCATTTCTTTTGCAAATCTGATTTCTGTTAATGATGACAAACAGATATTTAAATATTAACTAAAGCAAAGCATTTGACAGCTCAACAGAACTAAGTATAATAATGAATTAAAAAATTTATAATAATAATAAATAAGTTTTAATATTTTAGTAAAGAAAATCTTTAAGTAATAAACTGCCAAGGATTCAAGACAATAGTATATTATTATAAAATGTAATAAAATTGATCTCATATTATAAAATATAGCAAAACTGTTAGTAAAATTCAATACAATTTTTATTTTAGATTAAATAATTTGAGATATATCGTGAAAAATAAAAACGATTTTTATATATGTGCCAAATTAAGATACATTAATCCTTTTTGTAACTAAATATATAATATAAATTTCCATTCATCTCACTCAACTATGATATATACATAGTTGTACTAAATTTTAGAACAATATCGATAACAGCTCAAGTAAAATAGCTCTCAAAAAATCTCAAGAGCATAACATATGAGAGATATCTATAAATGAATGTAATTTTGAATATACTATAACACTTTACTTTGTATACTGTACTCTGATTTACACTATATACACCCCTTATAATCTATGTACCCTGTCAAATATCAGCCTAAAGTTGCTTCAGTCAATTACGCGTGGAATATCGCTTGATGGAAATTGTTCGATTGCATATAGCAAAGGCAACTCGTGCTGCAGGCAAATAAATTATTTGTTTCGTGCATTTGACATTTATGCGAGCAAGAGAGCAGGAGGAGCAGTAGAAGGCGGCGAATAGAATGCAGCAAGCGCGAGCTAACCAACTGCCCACAAATAGGTGGCCAGCCACACACACACACACAAACACGCGCACACTCTGTCTCTCACACACACAGAGAATGTGTCACGGGTCACACACACAAATACAAAAAATTGAAAAGTGCGAACAAACCAAATAAATTGTACGCCCTCAAGGTGAGGCAGCTACAAAGATTTATTGTGCTCGCCGGCTTATCAATGCAAAAACAATTTTGACAGCTCTCTAAATTACAATAGTTATGCTACAATACATACACATATAGATATACTATATATATCTACCATCGGCTTTGGTTTTGCAGCTCTTTTGTTCTCTGTCAACTTAATCTGCTTGCGGCTGTTTATGCCGCTTTTCACTTTTCGCCTTGATAAACACATAATGAGAGAACAGAGCAAAAGGAATGAAAAGAAAAATATAAAAAAAAAATAGAATAAGCAACGACTATTTCACACACTGCCAAATGAATCAGAGCCGCAACTAATCCCATTTCAGTGCTCTATGATATTCTTTTCTACTGATATTTTTGGCCTGAATAATATGAGTGGATGCGATTCAATTTCATGTCAAATAATGCCCGCTGCACAAATTGTTTATTTTGCAAGCGAACGAGTGTGTCTGTGTGCGTGTGTGTGTGTGTGCGTGTGTGTGCTTGTATATTTTTTAATACTTTGCATTTCACTTTTATTTCGGTTTGTGCCAATCGATGGCATTAGTGGAAAATCAATTGAGCGATGGCAGCAATCAAAACCGTAAGCCATGAAACCAAAACCGCACATCAGTTTATATAGCAATGCGTGGGTGTCTGTCTGTGTGCGAGTGTGTGCGAGTGTGTGTGTGTGTGTGTGTGTGGGTGGCACAGCAGTCTCTGTGTGTGTTTGCCTTTCAGCTTAAATTGCCTTTGACAGCTTGAAATATACGATTTTTATTCAATCTAACAGCAGTTCGGCTCCAACACAAATTACGCATACGCCCCGCTTGACCGAGCCAAGTTTTTTCAAGCTCCATTCATCATAAATGCTGCGCCTCGCATTTTATTAGCTTGAAAAGCGAAATTAAACGCCATTACAATTAATTAATTATGCACTTTCGATTGCGGCATTGCGGCATTGCGTCCCAGGCTAATTTCAATCTTTTCGCATTTCTCATGCAATACACGGCATTTGCATTAAGCATTTGTTTTATTTACATTTCTGCTTTGTTATGCCCGCCCAGCGAGTGAGCGGGTATATTGGTTTTGCTGGAGAGTGCGTAAAGTCTTTGTATTGCTCTAAAGTATTTTGATTGTTTGAAATAACTAGAGAGTTGGTATATCGAATCTTATTAGATCGATATATACACATAGGTCTATCGATATCTTTCGTTACTTCACTATTCTTACTCAACAAGAATGCCATTGGGAGAGAAGATAGAGAATTATAGAGAGATATACATATGTGTAGTAGAGGTATATGTATTAGAAGAGTAGAGAATAGCACATTAGTTAACTATCAATGCCTGTATATCGAACTATAAGTCTATCGGATATTAACCTAATGTTATCTTTGATTGGCAGAGAATATAGAGAACTATAGATAGATATGTATATGTATAGTGTAAGAAAAAGACTTAGAAAAGCAAAGCAGATGAGTTAACAATCTACGCCTGTATATCGAACTATAAATCTATCGAATATTAACTGAATGTTATCTTAGATTGGCATTAGCAGAGAATATAGAGAATTATAGATAGATATGTATATGTATAGTGAAGAAAAAGACTTAGAAAAGCATAGCAGATGAGTTAACTATCGATGCCTGTATATGGAATTATAAATCTATCGAATATTAAGCGAATGTTACCTTTGATTACTGTTGAGTTTCTATAGAAATAGGTTCGAGCTAGAGTTATAGATCCCTCATTCAGTCCTGGTATATAGCAACCTCTATTATCATACAACTCTACTCTTATTTTCCACCATAAGCGCGCATCGCGCAGTCAGTTAAGCTCCACAACAACATTCCTAGCTCCTTACTGCTTGTTGTTGTTGTTTTTGTCGCTTTTTTATCACTTTTCTTTTTATTAGCTCGGTCGCATTTGCCTTTCAGGTAGCAGTTGCTGTTGCCGCTTTTCTTGTTGTTGTTGTTGTTGTCATGTACTAAATTACGTGCAACTATTTTTTAATGTGTAGCTCGCTTTGTTTTGTAGTATTTTTTTTTCTTTTCGGCTTTTTTTTTTTTTTTGGTGAAAATTCTCACTGCGTATCGCACAAAATTTATCACTTTCATTTGACTGGGTTCCAAAAAGGTAAATAACATTGCGCCCATAAATTGACTGGGCGACATATAGAAAAGGAAAGCTCTGTGCAACTGGGCAGACTTTTTGGCATAAAACCAACGGCCAGCCATGCTCGTTAAGAAAGGTTAATGAACTGAAATTTTGATATACAAATGAGAGAAATAGATGCGAGCAGCTGATATTATCTATAGAGCTGCGGTCAGTCATGGCAGCGATGGAAACAGACAGCAACTAGATATATGTGGAGGGTATTATATATATTAAATTGTAGACAATACTAAAAACAACTTATATATTTAAGATAATAAAGAATAAAGAACAAATTGACTTATTTCAAGCCTCAATTTCAATCTCATTAACCTCTCAAAATTATCTGTTTATAAAATTAAAATAAGGAAATATGTAATTCGTAGAAAAGCAAATAAATTGTCTAAAACTAGGAATTTCCGAATATGTCTCATATTTATAGAGTATATAATATTTCTATTATAAGTACCTAAGCTGCCTTCACACATTTCCAAGAAATTTCATCTGAGAACTGTTCCCTTGGTCAACGAAAACACAGCAAAAATCAATAAAGCATAAAGGCGCTAAAAATAACGTAAGCACATTATAATACCTCCAGCTTTTATAGTAAACTTATTAAAAATTATTTTCACGCATAATGAACTTTCATTAAGAAGCTATTAAAAATGTTCTAAAAGCAAATGAAAAATGAGAAAAAAGAATATAAAAAATTTCAACAAAATAAAACAAATAAAAAATAAATATAAAAAACTAGTATTTAGTTTTATCTAGAGTCAGTTTTCACAGCAGGCTGTTAATATGGTTTATGGCATATTAATATAAAATGCAAAACACGTTTTGCGAAAACCAGAACAGAACATGATATGTATGTAAATATAATATTACATATATATAAATATACATATATATATATAGTATGTGTGTGTGTAGAGTTTTAAGCCCTAACAAAACTAAACATGTTATACGCGCACTTAACATTAATTTCACTTTCTTTTACGAACACACACACATACACGCTTAATAGCAACAGAAGAAAGGCAGCGAAAGAAGATATAGACACACATACACATATATAGATATAGATATATATGAGTGTGTATAAACACGCTTGATATCAACATAATTAGTCACGTAGTTGTTATGTTTGTTTTAATGTGACGACCAAGGCGTTCATAATGCGGCATAAACATTATGTGAGTCGCAGTAGCAGCAGCAGCAGCAACAGCAGTAGAAGAAGAAGCAGCAGCTGCTGCAGATGCGTAAAGCATCAAGCTGAGACTACAATGAAATAAATAAACTAGTGAGATTACTTTAAGCTGGAGTGAATGACTAAGAGATACCCAAAAGCCGCGCTCAAAAACGGTTTGCTGTTAATAGCATAACATGGCAATGTTATTGTTAATGTTATCCCACATTAACAATAATTATCCGATTGAATAAAATGCTAAAGTCTTCTCATACAGAATCTGTTATAAAATGCATACTAATATAAGCAGGAGTAGACTACCATTCCGTAAGTGTCCTAAGGAGAATAATAGCGTGAGCAAAAAATAAGGAATACAAGAATGATATCTAACAAAAGTAATTTTTAAACGGATTTACTAGACTTTATGAGGCCTTAAGGCAGTAAGTAGACTTACTCAACGCAGCAAATAAGAAAAATGAATATTTCTTAGAATTTGTAGTTAACTCTATATAGCTCTTTGAGTGTGTTTGCTATTCTACATAAGCTGAAGTTCTATAATAATGTTTTTGTAATGAATTTCATAAAACTATTTAAAAACTATCAATGATAATCATCAAACTTCAGCAAGCCCTTCTCTAGAAGATATATACAAAATCTATCATACATAATACATAATAATCTATCTAGTTTCTAGTCTAGGTCCAGTCAAAGATCTCTAAATTCTTAGATATTCAGGTAAGTTCTAAAAACACTCTTGGTAATCTATTAATTTTGGAAATATAACTAACTTGAGCTGCGTTTTCTATAGGTAAAACTATTTGTTCAAGACATCAGTTCTCCGACATTCGTTAGCTTCAAGTCCAATTTCAAAGATGAACTAGTTCACCATATATATTTAGGCAGACAAAGGCATAATCTAGCTTAATTCGTCTCAGTAATCTGCTATGACTCCTGCTCTTCCCACCATTATAGACCCACACACAACTCCCCATTGTTTACAGAGTACAGGGTATATGCAAAAACTAATTGCTTAAATGTTATAAAACAAATAAATTAGCCATAAAGATGTTTTCCAGCTATAAATAGACAAGAGCCAGAGAAATGTGTCTGCTGCTGTCGAAGCTGCAAAAGAAAACCAAAAGTTGGCAACAAATAGCAAAAACATGACGTTTTTGATTTTACTTTCGACGGCATTTAAAGTGGCCAAAAGAATGCTGAACCAGCCCAGCTCAGCGCGTCTCGCGTTGACCAACTAAATTAAATGCATTTTCATAATTCATAATTAATTTTATGACTCGACAATAATATTTGAAATTATTTGATTTTTTTTGTTGTCTTTATGGCAGTGTGCAAAAAGCAGCTTTCAGTGTTGTTAATCGCTGCGAGAGAATATTTTGCATTATTATTAACGAGTAGAGAAGAAGAAGAGGCAGACGAAAAAAATGTATTTCATTGCGTTGATTATCTTTATAATTATGCGAGACACTTTTAGAACAATGCGCGAGAGCTGTGGGAAAAAATGCGGCGCTAACTAGACAAGAAAAAACCAAATATATGTATATGAAAATATAAAAAATGAATTTATAAAATATTTAAGCCCACAACAGATTGCGATCTAGGCGCTATACAAATGTCAAGTAAAGGGGAAAAAAATTAAAATGTAAAAAGATTTATGCAGTCGCATAGCCACAGAACTTTCACAGCAGCTGTGAGTGAGGCAGACAGAGAGAGAGAGAGAGAGAAAGAGAGAGGGGGGCAGAGAGAGGTCTGCTACGTGAGACGCATGCGCATGCGTCTGGTGCCCTAACAATTGCTCAAGTCAACGGCGCATCTTTTGCCGCTTTATGCCGAAAGTAAAATTAACTGCATTTCGCTACAGCAAGGCGTCGGAACTCTGTGTGGGCGTGGCATTGCTGACTGTTGCTTTGTTGGCTTTGCATGCGCATGACAACGCGACTCGACGCGACTCGGGCACGTAATTTGTGTCGCTTGAAGCCAAAAGGCAAGCAGCAACGGAACTTGAACTATCCAACAGAAAACAACAACAAAATCAAAAGCGAATGTTAGTTATGAATATGAGTTCCAGTCTGTATGTATGTGTGTGTGTGTGTGTGTGTGTGCGAGAACTACTACTGCTGACCTTGCGCTAGAAACATGTGTATTTTGTGGCTGGAAGTCAACAACTCATCGCACTTCGTGTTGCTTCTTCTTCACTTTACAGTTGGCGTTTTTTTTTTTAGTTTTGGGTTTTTTTTTCTTGTTGATTTCAAATGGGCGAAAGCTTGAATGCCATTTTTGGTGGTTTTCACCCACGGTCGTCAAATGTGGCTTGGTGCTAAGCGATGAAAGCGCCGCTGACATTCAGCTCGCTGGCCATTCATCAAGTGCTGCAATTGAAATGCCCAACGCATTTTGACTTAGAAAACATCGCACACAATAATCTAAAGCAAAGCGAAGAGCGACGCGAGAGTGCAAGCTACGCCTCCGCTTGACTAAAAGATAATCTGCTTAGGCAAACGGCGGAAGCAGCAGGGAAATGAACGAGCAAAGGTAGAGCCTAGCTAAAGCTAATAGTGGAAAGGTAAAGAGAATTCAATTAGGGAGACTAAATGGAGCATTTACTTAAATGGAAGTATGAATCTTTAGTTAAGTGACAGAGGGAGAGAGGGAGAGAGAGAGAGAGAGAGAGAGAAAGAGAGAGATAGGAGATATATAGAAATACATAGAAATACAGAGATAGACGGAGGAAGAGGACCAGAAAAGAACTAGAGTATTGAGAGAGAGAGAGAAAGAGAGAAAGAGAGAGATAGGAGATATATAGAAATACAAAGAAATACAGAGATAGACGGAGGAAGAGGACCAGAAAAGGACTAAAACATTGACAGAGAGAGAGAGAGAGGATTAGAGAGACGCATAGACAGAAACTGATACAAAGAGGCAGGCCGAGATTGAGTTAGAGCGAGGAGGAGAGATATACAACACGAGACTGAGAAGTAGACAGAAATGAAGGAAGGAAAGGCTGAAAGAGACAGCAAGAATAAGAGATAATGAGAGAGAGAGAGATAGCCACTAAAAGACAAAGAGACATACAAAATGATATGGAGGGAGAAGGAGGACGGGAGAAAGAAAGCCGAGATGGAGACTAAAAGACAGACATGGAAAAAGAGAGAGAGAGAGAGAAAAAAAAGAGTGAGAGACTGAGATATAAGGAAGGACAGTCAAGGATATATTAAAAGACAGTGATATAGGGAGACAGAAAGAGAAAGAGAGAGAACCAAAGGATTGATAGAGGAAGAAAGTAAAGCACATTAAGGAATAATTAATCAAATAAGAAGAGTAAGAAATAAAACAAGCAATGAAGGCAAAGAATTAATGTTTAGGAAATTATATCATCATGCAATCACAGGAGTTTCTAATAAAAAACATTTTACTATAAACAGAGATCGACCGAGTATACTTCCTCTTCTGCCAACTGCAATTAAATAGGGTCCTATAAAACGTAAAACTAATTGTAAAGGCAGGCACCACTTTGCACACACAAAATCTACGACGAAGTAGTTCAGAAACTACAACAACAACAACCGCTGAACTCGCGCCAAAGCACTTTCATTTCAGCAAATTTGATATTAAAAACCATAAATAAAACATAAACTTCTTTATATACGTATATAGACATACATATATATAAATATCAAGTAAAGTCGTAAAACAAATTGAAATTTGTTGAGAGTCTTATGCGAGAAGTTTATGAACCTTAAACAACTAGAAATAAGTAAGAATAAAATCTATGCCATTTGCCAAGGTACTACTAGCTGCATGAATGCATATACATAGATATAAAACCGAAAGCAACAAACTAAAAACAAGTTGAGCAAATTTTTGGCTGACTGCAAATGCTGCTGTGGACGTACACGTCGAGCCTGTCATAAAAAAAGGAAAATAAGCCAATAAAAGAGCAAATCCCAATTATTGCAGAACCAAGGCAAGGCACACACACACACACACACTTACTCACTCTCTCACTAATGTAGTGAAATAATTTTCGTTAATCGAAAGTTGCGACGCACGTTTAACAACTGTTTTGGGGCGTTGCGGTAGGTGGCTCTACCAGCGTGGACTTCGTAGCGCTCATAAAAAGACGATAAAAAAGTGACATTCTGGCCAAAAATACAGTTTTTCGGGCCATAAAGAAAAGCAGGCAATGGCCAAGGCGACGGGCAAGGCAAAAATGTCAACGGTCAGACGGTCAGACAAAAATCAAATCAGTGCCAAAGTGGAAATCAACAGCAACAACAACAACAACAACAGCAACAATAGAGCGGAATGGAATGAAACGAAACGAAACGGAACGAGGGCAAATGCCAAATGGCAATATTGACAATTTATTGTTGCTGCCAAGTTGAATTGGAATCTTTATTTGGTGTCTTTTGGTTACCCGCACGCAACGTGTCCAACTGTCTATCTCTCTCTCTCTCCCTCTCTCTCTCTTACACACTCTCTCGCTCTGTGTATGTGTAGAAAAGTGCTTTATAAGTGCTGCTCCATCAATATCAAAACTTCAGCAAAACGAAAGTAGTTCTATGTGAGCCTATTAAATTGTTAAGTTTGGCTGCTGCTCGAATGAAAACATAATTACATGGCCAACAAAAAAAAAAAAATATATATATATATATATATACATACATATATCTATATATACATATAAAACCATCTCACATTCACTCAGCAACAACAACAACATTTTCCATAATACCAAACGAACAACGCGCTATGTCAACAGCCTGAGGCTAAGACTGTCTACGTCGCCCCGTCTAACCGTCTGTCCGTCTGTCCGTCCGTCCACCTGTACGCATGTCCGCTCCGTCCAGTTGGCTCAGTTCTGTCCGTGTTTTGGCCAAGCGAATGTCACGCCGCACGACGCCTTGGCTGGCTTCATTAAAGCCGCATGAAGAAGACATAAAACTTAACTGAAGAAGATTTATTTAACAGTAACAAAAATTCGCAGAGCGGCGACAAAACTTTTGCTAGAATGCCAGCAGTCGGTGTTGAAAAAGTAAAGGTAAACGAAGAGCTAACTGACTGCAAGATGCCCTGCTGGCAGCTGATCGGAGATGAGAAGACTGAGGCAATGAAATGAAAATGAAAAGGGAGAGAATATTAGATTAAAAATACTATGGGAGTCAAGGAGAAAACGTTTCTGTTTGAGAGAAGAGAGAGAAGAATATATGAGAGAGAATTAGAGAGAGAGAGAGATAGAGAGAAAGTATATTACAGAGAGAGAGAGAGAGAGAGAGAGAGAGAGAGAGAGAAAGTAAATGACAGAGAGAAAGAGAGAGATAGAGACTCAGAGTATATGACAGATAGAGAGAGAGAGAGAGAGAGAGAGAGAGAGGGAGAGGGAGAGGGAGAAAGTAAATGACAGAGAGAAGGAGAGAGACAGAGACACAGAGTATATGACAGATAGAGAGAGAGAGAGAGAGAGAGCCACAGAGTATATGACAGATAGAGAGAGAGAGAGTATATGTCAAGAGAGAGAGAGAGAGAGAGATAGTTAGAAAGAGAATGAGTTAGAGAGTGATGGAAGCACAGAGAGAGTTAGAGAGAAAAATGTTAGGCAGTGAGAAGGAGAGAGAGAGAGATATATTCTATATTTCTATATTTAATTCATGAGTCCGAGACAACAAGCTTCCCTTGCATTTATATATGTATATAGCTAATTGAAGGCTGAAAAGAAACAAGTTATAAAAGGAAAGAGAAAGTGGACTTAGTCACATGGCCACTACTGTAGAAGAACAACTTTCAACTTGCTGAGATCAACGCTCTGTTCAAATTCTTAGTAATTCCGTAGAGTTCAGTTCTAAGATTTGCTAAAAATCAAGTATGTCTATAAATATGGCCCGCATCGTAGAGAGGTTAACTATTTAGTTAGTTACTATGCATTAAAATCACATTAGCGCATATGTAAATAGCGCTGATCTAGTGAAGTCAAGTATGTCTATTTATAGAGCCAGCACTTTCCGTACTTCTTCACTCTTTAAATGTTGATCTCTGAGTGCCTATATACCCGCTTGAAATCGTATAAAACAGGGCATTCCCAACTAGACTGCTCTTTTGGTCGTCAGCTTTCATGCGGTTTAGATTCTTTTGCGTTTGTTTTCTTGCCGTTGCTTATTGTTGTTGTTGTTGTTGTTACCGTTGTTCTTGTTGTTGTTCTAGTTGCTGCTGTCTTTCTTTCTTTTGTAGCTATTTCTATTGTTCATAACATTTTTCTTTTTTTTTCTAACTATTTTTCTTTTTATTGTTATTTAATTTCCGTGTCTGCATTAGAGTATAAAGTCTTAAAAATGTGTTGAAATGTGAAAGAACCGAAAAGAAATTGTCTGGACTAACAAAAATATTTGTGGAACATGATAAATTCATTATAATGGAATGAAATCTGTTTAGTATAGTTTATTTATTTAAATCTATAAATAAATAAATATATGTGTTGCTGCATGAAGCTATGTATCTGCACTTTACTATAGCATAAATATATATTATATATTTTTGTTCGATATATGACAGAGCATCTGGGTTTCGCTCTGTTTGCTTGTTCCTGAATTCTTTTGATTACTTTGTTATTACGCGCTGACACTTTAAGCCGCGATGCTGTCGTCTGTTCGTGGATTTCGGTTTTATTTGTTGTTTTTGCCAATTTTTTCCATTCTTCTCTTTCTTTTTTTTTATTTTTTTGTATTAATTTTTTTGTTTTCTAGGTCAATTCCGCAGACGGAAGCAGTTTGACCAGAATAAACTTTTTTCACTTTTGGCTTTTTGTATGCATACACAGAGATACAAACACACACACAAACACACACACATGCACATGCTGCTCGAGGCACTCCCAGTAGCAACACACACAGACACACACACACATAGAGCGCATTTTTGCTAGGCGCTTTTGTTAGCGGCTTTTCTTAGCACATTATTTATGATTTTTTTTTTTGTCTAGCTATTTCGCGCACTTTCTTTGTCAAACTATTCTCGTATGGCAAACGCAAAAAAAAAAATATAGAAAAAATTATATGTATAAAAAAATTTATAAAATAGAATAAAAAGTGGGAAGAAAAACAGCTAAAGAAATGCAAGCACAAAAGAGCATAAAACCTTTTGGCCAGAAAAGAAATGAGTTATATGGGACCTGAACAATAATTAACTTTGTTTGCCCGTTGCCATTGTGTGGGGTTTTTATTGAAAACAGAACTTACAATAAATACATAACAAAATGTTTATTTTCTTTTAATATCTATTCGAAAGGTGCCAGATTTGTTGGCGATTAAAGCCAAGTATCCCAAATTAATACAAAATGGCCAAAAAGAAACCGAGCAAAAAAATCATAGAGAAACAGAGCAGAGCAAATCGAAGCGCAGTGCAGCATTGTGAGCTGGAAAAATCAATTGCCATGCGAGAGCGAAAAGAAAAGAATAACAAGAACAGAGCAGTATGGCGAAAAGTAGTTAAGAATGGGAGGAAAAAATCAAATGGACGGACTTTGGCTGAAAGAGAACCAGCTGGGAATACCCTGAAGGCAATGCTAAATGAGTTTGTTTTTGCAGGTCAATCGAGAATATTAAGTGGTATTAGTAATAGTACTAATAGTAGTTTTTGCTCTAAAAATATTTTAAGAGTCTAAATAGATCGATGACAGGTTGTAGGTCCAGGACCAAAACGGCATAAAGACATATAAGAGACAAATAAATAGACAGATAATCGTAGATTGATAGAGGAATTGAATGATATATCGATAGATAGATGGATGTATAACTCGATAAATATATACAAAGGTGGATGTATAGATATATCTATGTAGGGATCGAACGATGGATGGACAGGTATGTCCATAGCTAGATCAATCGATAGGCAAACAGTAAATTCGCCTGTCGAGAGCTAAATGGAGTAGTAAATGGATGGAGAGATGGATAGATTTCTAAACAAATCAATCTAAGACCTATTGATTGCTAAAATGACGATAGACAGACAGATCATCCGATTGCTCAGGGCTAAGATCAATTCACCTTAACCTCATATACTTGCTACCTTAGCCTATATCAATCTCATAATTATACGCTTATAAATCATGCAGGCAAAGAGCTAACTCTGCTCGCCTTTAGCGCCCTCTCTATCCTATATAAGCAATATTGTATCGACCAATCCTTCTTCTGCCAGCAGCAGACATTTGCACACCCACACACACACACACAGACATTCACAATCCAATTTCACTGCTGGATATACAAAAACAAAACTGAAGCAAAAAAAAATAAGTAATCAGCACAATTTAAGTGCCAGGCCGTATAAGAGCTCAGAGCCCGAGAGCCTGAAAGCTCAGCTCGGCTCAACGCTGTCTGACTGCAGATGCTGTTCGCGCTCTTCTTTTTTTTATACCCTGAACCCATTGAAAATGGGAAATCAGGGTATAATGGTTTTGTTAAAATGTATGTAACAGGCAGAAGGAGGCGTGGCAGACCCCACAAAGT
>NW_022045960.1:197150-243079 GCF_001654015.2 Drosophila navojoa
GGGATCTCGTAGTCGAGCAGTCTCGACTAGAGCTTTCTTACTTGTTTTTTTTTTGAGGTCGAGCCAGAGAAGAAGCAAAAAAAAAAACAAAAAGAAGAAGAAAACACATTGACAAAATAATTAAATAATATCCCTGGGGCGCAGTCAAGCGTTGCAGTTTACAGAGGATGGAAAAAAAAACTAATAGAAGCATATTTTTCCTCTTGGAAAAGCCAAGCAGCAACGGCAACGCCAGCAGCTGCTGCTGTTGTTGTTGTTGTTGCTGCTGTACATGGCCAATGTCCAAGCAGCAAAGCCGCTTGGCTTTTAAGAACATTCAAAGATATATAGTATATATATATAAACTATATGTATATGTATATGTTATATATCTAGAAAGGAAGCATGAATAAATAAAATCAAGTTCAGCATTGCCCACTTAAGAGATGAGCATGCAATTTTAAATAAGAATTAAAAGCACAGAAACAAACTTGATGAACAGACGAAGCGTAAGCCATGCATATAATGTATATTCACTGTACTTCTACAACAACAACAACAAAAACAGCAGCAGTAGAAGCAGCTAGAGCTAGAGCTATTGGAAACCTCTAAACGAATCTTCAATTACAAAATTGATTACCATTGAAAATTGAAAATTAAGTACAGTTTTGAGTTTTCAGCATAATTGCAGTTGATTTCTGTTTTCTGTCTCTCTATCTGTGTGCGTGTGTGTGTGTGTGTGTGTGTGTGCGGCCTAGGCTTGGGCTGCTCTTATAGAACTTGCCGTGTCATTAGAAGCAGCTTGATTAGGGGCCTGTGCCTCCGCCTCTGGCTCTGATTATGTCTTTCTGTGTATGTGTGTGTGCGTGTGTTTGTCTGTTTATTTGATTTTCCGATGGTACTATAAATGATTAAGTGAAAAAGACAAAGTCAATTGTATACCGACATTGCTTGGCCTCTAGAGAACCAATCAAGCTGAACGTCAGCTTAATTTCATTTAATGTTCAAGTAGCATAATACACAAACAACAACAACAACAACAACAACAACAGCAGCAGCAACGTCGGACGTTGGCCAAGTTAAAAGCAATAGCAGCTAATAAATGTTAACGAAATGACAGAGCTAAAAATACCCTCTAATTGGGTATGTAAAAGGCAGAGACATTTCTTTGGCAAATGAAGTTCAATAAAATCAACTAAAGTGAGTCAAATATGGAAGGAAATTAATGTGGGTCTTAAGGTATTCGATAGTTGAACGATTATTGTTTTATATATCCCTCAAAGTGTTGATTGAGCTAAAACTAAAAGAAATTGCTTGACTTGGTTAGTGTTTGGTTTCATATTGTTAGTTAAAATGATCGATTATCGAAATTAGCGAAACTCAACTTTGGATTATTCAATAATATTCTTTGCATTAAAATAAAAATATTGAAATACATATATATTGCCTGAATGATAGACAGCAGTTGAAGCTTGATTTTTTCAATCATATATGAAAAACTGATAGGGAAAATGTCTATTAATCCAAGTGAATTATCGCTAACTAATCGAATATCCATTAACACTTTATCAGCACTATGTTTCACATATACAAAATATATAAGAAAATATCTCTGAATCTGAATCTACAATTAATAGCTAATGTAAGGATAGAATATGAATAATCTTTAAAGACTTTATCAACACCAACTGTTATGCAACACTCTTTGCCTCATATAGACAATATCTCAGAAACTGACTTAACCCGAATCGACTATCTATATCTGATGTAACCAATCGATAATCCATAAGAACTGTTCTAACTGTTCTAAAACCCTACCATTAAAAACCATACACAAAGTTGACCAGCTTAAGATCTATAAGAGAATAAAAATTCATCAGAAAAGTGTTTTTTTTTTTCTGTTACTTGGCCAGTTTTAATTTACTCAAATATGCCTTTTGTTGAAAAATATTTAATATGCTATGCTTAAGCCGCTCATTACAGGGTATTAGGCAGAATTACAGCCTAAAAGACGACAGCCAACCAGGCAAGAAAAGATTCAAGCTGAAGATGAAGATGAGGCGAGGAAAAAAAGAGGCAAAACGCAAATTCGTTTTGCATTATTTCGATTCGTTTTGGACTTGGATTCGATTTCGAGTTGAGCGGGAGGTGATTAAGGGTGCGTGGGGGTAAAGGGAGCGAGAAAGAGAGAGACAGAGAGGGGGGAGGCGGCAAATGCCGTGCTTTTCTATTTGGTTCTATTTTGTCTGTTCTGTTGATTTGGTTTATCATCAATTTTATTGTCACTAGGCATTTACGAGCGATTATTTTAGTTGTTGGTTTTTATGGATGCTAACCGTTGTTCATTTTGCTGTTGTTGTTGTTGTCAGTATTGTTGCTGTTGTTGTTGTTATTGTTTATCGCTGCGCTGTGCCTATGATTATCTGTCTCGTTGACTCTTTGGTATATTTAATTTATAGTTAAATCCGAAATGCCGCCAAACAAATATGATTTATTGGTCAGAAGGTTATTGACCATTATGTTTCGCATATAACTTGGCTAGCAATAGTTGTTAAGAATTATGGTTGTTGTTGTTGTGGTTGCTGCTGCTACTGCTGTTTATTCAATTGTGGATCAATACAATTATTGGCATAACGCTGACAATTGCATAGCTGCAGTCTGTCATAGATGTTGCTGCTGCTGCTGCTGCTACTCCTGCTGTTGCTACTCCTGCTGCTGCCGTTGCTTTTGTTGTTGTCGCCAATAAATTTTCAGCGCTAAATGCATAAAATGTTTTACAAAGCCCAAATGCTGTGCGATAAATCAAATTATTGCATCGCCCCGAGGCATTTAGAAATATATTTGCTTTCAGTAGTAGCAAGAGGAAGAAGAGAAGGCGGAGTTGGGCCAACTGTCAGGCAAATAAATACCCTGTATTTACTGTGTAAATATATACTTTTTTAATTCCATATAATTAAGCGTGATTAGTTAGAAACTCGGCTTAACTGGCTTTAGCTATAAATAATTATGGAAATGAGTTATCTTTCTGCTGGCACAAAAAATGCTTTGAATTGGAACTAGTGGCATGCAAATATAAAAGAGATATCAAAATAGATACACAAACAGAGTCAAAGACAATCAATCACAAATATGTATGTAGAATAGACGGCTCGAACTATATATTTGATGCGTTAAATAGAGAGAAGGGGTGGGATAAATTTTTAACTGTGTTAACCTAACTAGTAAATTCTATTTTTATTTTCAATATTATATATATTATTTTTAGTATTTTTTCAGTATTTTTCTTGTTCAATGCATTTGTTTCTTGAATGCGTATTATGCTGTCAGCAATGCCCAACCGCAATGTGTTTATCTGTTCACATTTGCTTGCATATTAATAAAAACCAAGTTTTGTTTGCTTTTCGCGTATGTGATCTGCTTTTCAATTGAACTCTTTTTCAGTATTTTTTGGTATTTTTGCAGTATTTTTGTGGTATTTTTTCAGTATTTTCTTTTTTAATGCCTTTGTTTTTTGAATGCGTATTATGCAGTCAGCAACGCCCAACCGCAATGTATTTATCTGTTCACATTTGCTTGCATTTTAATAAAACCAAGTTTTGTTTGTTTTTCGCGTAAATGATCTGATTTTCAGTATTTTTTAGTATTTTTAGTATTTTTGCAGTATTTTTTCAGTATTTTATTTTTGTTGATTTTGGCTTCATTTATTTTCATAACAAAATACGATTCCCGGTAGCAGCTATAGTATACGAATATTATGCTCACACTACCCTATATACATAGCCTCACTCCCCTCAAGAGATCGTGCACTCCAGTGTAGGAGAAACACACGAAATAAAAAAAACGCAGCTTAATCAGAAGTGTTAAATGCCGCATGAGCTGGCAAATGTTCTTGCCTTCACATGACACACTTTTGCGTTCAGCCATCTCTCCACGAGAGTGTGCAACAACAACAGCAACAGCAGCAGCAACAGCTTGGCAATTGTTGCGCATTTGTGCTTATGATACGTTAGCATATTTCTTTCTGTTCTGCTGCACTCACAGATTGCGGTTAAGCATGCGGCAACAACACTAGCAACAACAACAACAACTTGTTGCTTGCAAGAACAACAGCAATGTGAGAACATATTTAAGGCCCGGCCCAAACACGCACAGTTGCATGAGAGGCCGTCTCGAAACGGTAAAATGCGTGCGTCTCATGGGGCCAAGAGCATTGGGAATTATGATGCTGGATCTCGCTCTCTCACACTACTCGCCCCCCTTCCCGCTCTTTCTCAGACTCTTTGCCTGTTGCAGTTGCTGTTGTCTGGCTGCTTGTCTGCTTGCATCCCGAAAGAAATCGAGTCACAGCGCGGCACACAAAGCGGGACAGTTGGAAACTTTTGCTTATTTAACTGTAACTGCCTTTCTTTGTGCTGACAACAACAGCAACTGCAACAGCAACAGCAACTGCAGCAGCGGCAACAACAAGAACAACAACAGCATTGGCAGCCACTTAGAACGGTTTGATGCTGCGCAGGCGCAGCTTCATTTCATTTTTCAACTGTCAATGACAAGTGGCGGTCGTTGTCTCAGTAGTTTACTGTAACAACAGCGGCGCAAGTGCAACAGCAACAGCAACAACACCAACAGCAGCGGCAGTGGCAGCAACTATAACAGCAATGGCAATAAGCAGCAGCCACAGGCACGGAAATAGCAACAGCAGCAGCAATCATAGCAGCAACAACATAATCATCTAAAGCAACAGCAACAGTAAAAACAGTAGCAGCAGCAGCAATAATAACAGCAACAACACCGGCAGCAATAAAAGCACATAATCAGCAACAGCAACAACAAGAGCAGCATTAATAGAAACAGCAACATCAATATGAATAGTAGAAATAGTAACAGCAAGAGCAGCAACAATTACAACAACAGCAGCAGCAGCAACAGCAGAAACAACAGTATTGATAGCAACAACAACAGCAATACGAACGGCAGCAATAGTAATAACAACAGCAGCAGCAATGGCAACAACAACAACAGCAGCAATAATAACAACAACAGCAGCAGCAATAGCAAGATTCACACCAACAGCAGCAACTTTTACACCAACAACAGCAGCAACACTAGAAACAGCAACAGCAATATGAATAGCAACAACAACAGCAGCAGCAATAGCAATATTCACAACAGCAGCAACAGCAACATTCACAACAGCAACAGCAGCAAAACTAGAAGCAGCAACAGCAATATGAATAACAGCAAAACTAGCAACAACAGCAGCAGCAATAGCTACATTCACACCAACAGCAGCAACATTCACAACAGCAACATTAGAAACAGCAACAGCAATACGAATACCAACAGCAGAAGCAATAACAACAACAGCAGCAACAACATTCACACCAACAACAACTGCAAACAGCAACAGCAACACCCATAGCAGCAGCAACTGTTGCCCGCTCCACTATCCGCCGCAGGTGGAGATTGTTGTTAGCTGTTTCACTCCTGCTCTATTTCTATCTCAGTCCCGTATCACTCTAGCTCATCTCAATTTCTTTCGTTTCGTCTCACAGCTCGTCAATTCGCCCCCCGTCTCCTGCCAACCAGCACACAGCTTGTTATGATTGAAGTATAGCATCAATACAAGTGCATTTCATCTTCTACTTCGACGCTCATTCTTGCATCAAATGAAATCCATTCAGCATTAAACTGCTGGCATTGATCTTATTGCTGCTGGCTGCTTGCTGTCTACTTGCTGCTGCTGCTGCTGCTGCTTGTTATTGCTGCCGTTGTTGTTGTTGTTGTTGTTGTTGTTAGCTGTGCATGTTTAACCAGCATTTAGCTTAAGCCGCTTTTCAATTTATGTGAGAGTCAAACAAGTCAGGCAGGCCGGGCCAGACCGAAGCCTTTTAGGGTGCACGCATCATGCCCTCTACCTCTACTCCCTCTCCCTCTCTCTATCTCTTCTATATGCGCTGCTCATTAGCATGTGGGTGATGGCTGGCCGCTGATAATGATGACCAAGCTGTTTATGTCAATTCTGAGTTTCCTTAGAACTTTGCCGTTCTCTATTGTAGCATAATGGAGCGCGCAGCGCAGCTCAGCTTACAGCAGCAACAGCAGCAGCAGCATTGTCTCAGCTCTAACGGTGCCTGCAACGGTGCCTAATTGAAATGTCACCGAGTGCTGCGACCGGGCGTTGCACGCATTAACCAAGGCAGCAGGAGACGCACACATCGATTATGTGCAACTGCGATTTTTGGCCAAAAATTCGATTATCCCAGTTATTGTTGTTGTTGGTGTTGCTGCTGTTGCTGCTGGCATGTTGGTCAGGTCAACATGTTATTATTGACAAATGGAAATGTCAAAAATGAAAAATTAACTGACAAAATCAACAGTCCAAAACGCAACCAGCCAAACGGCAGCCAATGACAATTGAAAATGTCAAAATTTTGCAAGCCCCACTCGAGGTAATGGGCAAAAACGAGCAACACATTGCTGTCAAATCGCCAGAAATATGGGCGTAATGGTTCTCTCTCTATACAGCCTCCTGCCACGCCCACAGAAACCACCACCTCCTCTGCCATGTAACAAGCGGGCAGACAAAAGTAGCGCGTGAATAACTGGCAACAAAATTGACACCAGGCAGCAGCAGCAGCAGCAGCAGCAGCAGCAGCCGCAGCAAAAGGCACCAGCAACAGTTGCTGGCATTGGCTGTCGTCGCTGACCGTTGTGGACACTCGACGCGACATTTGAATGGCTGCCTGTGCCGCCCGCCGCCTGCCGCCTGCCCGCCTGCCATCAGCCACTGTCAACTGTTTTTTCGTTGTTGTTGCTGCCGCAGTCAAGTTGTTGCTGCTGTAGTTGCTGTTGCTGCTGCTGCTGTTGTAGTTTTGGCAATAACCACTTGATAAATGATAAATTAATTGAGTACTATTGCCAAATGGCAAAGTCTTTTTTGCCGCTGCCCTATGCAAAGCAGTTTGATTCGCTTAACTGCACTGATATGATTAATGAAAATTGGAGTCAACAGATTTTACATGAAATGATTTGTTAGTGGATGTGATTAACTGTGAAATTTGTTATTGTGGAAATTGAAGAATTAAATTAGAGACTTTTCTTAAAAAATTAAATAATAGAATATATATTAAGTAAAGAATTAACAGACAATAAAACAAAACAAAATTTAAAAAATTAAAAAATTTATTTATAAGGCTTTATAAAATATATTAAATAATTTAATATATATCACATATAAATATATTTTTATCATATATCCTCAACAAATGTCATTCCATAGAGCATACATTATTCGTATTCAATTTAGAATATTGTCAATTCATTAAATTTGGTGTTTGGGTGGCTACAAATTGCAATGCATTTCGTAAGTATTTTTTTTTTTTTGTCTGTTTTCGGTTTTTATTTATTTATTTTTTTTTTTGGCTGTGGGTCACAAGGACGTTGCATGTAAATACAATCTAAATCTGTTGCCGTTGCCACACTTGGAGGCAACACGTTTGGTATCGCATGTAATTAGTGAACAGGTACTTGCAGTCAGGTGCATGGCGAATAGAGCAGGGCTTAAAAAATAAACTCCCGAGTAGAATTTCAAATTCAGTCAAAGTAGAAAAAGAGTTTTTTATTTGAGTGGGAGAGAGATATGTATATATAATTAGCTAGAGAACTGCTGCAGCTAATGCAAAGCTCAGTTAATCCGCCTTAAGGATTCTACTATTTAATTAGGAGTAGCGGAGTGGAAATGGCAAAAGCATAAACAAGAAGTTAAAGTGCTCTAGTAGAGCTCTATGGAGTATACGATGGTAGGAGACAGCGATTTTTACAGAGTTTATATCTATAGATAATCCCTTTTAAACCTTTTAGCTATCGAAATTATCCATTATGCTTAGAATATCGATTAATCTTAAAGTTCCTATATGTTTATACTTGAAGTCAATCTTAGCATTTAATACTGATCTTTATAATCACAACAACATTAATCCATTTCAAACTTTGCAGACTACATCTCATAAAATTCTGAAATATAACAAGTTTTTTATCGATACTAATCGATTGCAAGACAGCTGTAGTTATCGATGACTCTAAGCGAATTTGAGCAGCGCTTGCAATAGGTGTAGCTACATCTCCAAGTGTCATGCCCCATCTCCCAGTCGCATTCCCTCAAATCTCTATGTCTATCTCTAGATGTATTTAGATCATAATTTCATACTTCATACTTTCAGACACGCCTGCCTTCGCATGTTGTTAACATAAACTTTACACACTGCTTACCCACTTTCCATGCAGTTGAACTGTCAATGCTCGACTTTTCCAAATGAGGTGTAAAATTTCAATCCACAGATTTCAAATCTACGCGCAGAGCAAATCAAAACAAAGTCAAAGAAAGCAAATGCAGCAGTTAAAAGAAAAAATATCTATGTATGTATATGTTATACGCAAATATTTGCATAACACTTCGTGTTTAGCAAATGCCAATGCACAAGAGGGCGAGAGATTGAGCGCTGGAGCGAGACAGAGAAAGAGAGAGAGAGGGAGAGAGAGAGAGAGAGAGTGAGAATGACAGACAGCCCTTGTCTAATGTGGCTAAGGCTTGCAGCAATCTGCTAAATGTTGCTTATTTTCATCAATTGCACTGAGGGAGGAAGGGCGTGGCAGGCAGAGAGAGAGAGAGGGATAGCACAGGAGACTAGAGACAACAAAATCAACAGCAATGCTAAATTGTTTAATTGAATTTACCGCAGATGCGCTTAAGTTGGCAGTAATTTAGCAAAGCCATGTAGTATTTTCTAAATGTATCTCACAGATACATTTGGTATCTGTATCTGCATGCCAGGCAGCTAGCCAGCCAGCCAGCCAGCCAGGCACGGTACGTGCCAGCAGCATGGGCTCGATTGTCGTTTGCAATACAAATACAGAACAACAAGCAGCAGCACCAGCAGCAGCTCCCAGCATTTGCAATGCAATGCAATGCAATGAAATGAAATGAAATGTATCTATAAGATACACTCAAGCACACACATGTAACTAACAGCTCGACGACAATGTCCGTGTGTGCTGTCGTTGTTGTTGTTGCTTGTGCATTGGCAAGTGTTTTCTTCCTGTAACTATGCATTCAATTGAAAATGGCAAAGAAAGTGCCTTGCCTGCTTCTGGCTGCTGCTGCTGCTGCTGCTGCTGCGACGGGTTCTAGATTTCTCCCGGGCCCAATTATGTGCAGGCTCAGCTTCTGCTTTCATTTCTCAATTGGTCACTCACTCCGGCCACTGGCCAATTGTCAATTGCTCAATGTAGTTGATATTTAAGCTTTAGCTTTTTTTTCTCACATATATTTTTTCTTTCCTTTTTTTTTGTACACTTCAGCTTTGTGTCAAAGTTCGTTGCATTGCAACACACACACACACAGAGACACACGCACAGACGTGCGGCTAATTAATTTGTTGTTCTTTTGCTCTTTTCAAGCAGACCTCAAGTTTAGTTCATTAGCTGCAAAGTTTTATTCTGTGCCATCGAACATCATTAGTCAACATTGACAATTGCAATTGGGCAATTCTTTTGAATGCTGCTTAGACATTTAGCTATATTTGTAATGAAGCTATTCCGGTAGGTAGAGTGACATCGAGACAGATGTTCTTAGAGTGTGTATAGAGTGCTAGCAGCAAAACTTTTACTTGCAGGTTCATAGAACTTTGTGGAACTTGGCAGCTGTCTAGATCTATTCTGATATGCCTTAATATTCCTGATAGTTTAATTTTAGACTAATCTTAATCTAATATCTTTCTTATACTGTAGACATACTTATCCATACTCTTCATAATACAGAAGCTATTGCCCTTGCTTTAATTATGTATTCACATATCTAATTTCTATGCAGATATTATACAGCAAAAATTAGCAAAACAAACCATTTACATATATTCTATAAGCTTATTCAATTATGCCATTCTTTTGGCTCAAGAGAACAGTTAAGTATAAGAATAGTTTATAAATTATTCAATCTATAAGGAACTTAAGTACCACATTTAAATCAGTTTCTATAGAAACATCAAAAGCTTTGCTTTCTTGACTTATCAATCATATGTAAATTTAGCTATAAAAATGCTAAATAAACTGCTACTTCTAGAGCAGCAATTACTACTCGACTTTAAATATAGTCTGAACATATATTTTTACATATTTCTCATATTATCTCCATCGTCTACCTCCTAAAGAGTATTTAAACTGCATCGCCTCAACTAAAACCTTTGCCTCATTCAAGCTCATCTGCTGAGACCTCAAAGAAATCGCCGCTCTTAGCTTAAGAGAGCGTTTCGAGCAAGCCATGCGCATGCGCAGCCGGCTTACATGCTCTTACGCACCTAATCTCCCGCGCTCGCGCTCTCTCTCTCTCTCTCTTTGTTTGGCTCTCTCTCGCTCTGTTTGTTACGCTCTTGCTGGTCTGCCGGTTACACAGCGTCGCGTCGTCGCTTCGTCTCGATCATCAACGTCATTATGATGGCCAGAAATGATCATCGGCGCTAATGATGATCATCTTGACCATTTATGTGGTCGTGTCTTCGTACGTTTTGTTTGTTGGCGTCTCTTTCGGCTGTGGGAGCTTCCAACTTTTCTTTCTTAGTTGGCTCGGAACTTCTTGGACTTGGACTTTCTTGCTTTCAGCATGCTTAAAAGTCTTTTGGAAGCGCCAAGACGACGACAGTCAGTACGATTTGTGCGCTGCAAGCGTTTGGTACGCTGTAACGGAACTTCGATATTCAATCAAAAACAAATAAATCATGAAAATAAATCAAAGCCAACTAGAAATATTTTCATAACTAAAACAATACGTAAAAAAAAAAATAAAATAAACAAGGATGCCCCTAGCAAGTGGCAAAAAGTGCGTGAAAACAATTTTTAAAAAATTTTAAATAATTTTAATATAAATAAATTCAACACTAATTGAAAACGAGCCAACAAAAAAAATTTACAGTTAATTGAAAATAAATCAAAATATAGAAAACACAAAAAAAAAGCCAAATAAAAATTGCATATCAAAATTAAATTCAAAGCAAACGCGAATTGTTTTCGGCCAAATTGTTTATGGATTTGCTCGCATTTTGATTTTGTTTTATGCATTTCCGCTTCAACACGCGGCTGCAACAACGGCTGCCACAGCCAGGGCCAGTGCCACTGCTTCACGTCGCATCAACAGGTAAGCCTCGCATTCAGCCAGGATTAGGTTTGCTTTAAACAAGCCAAAGCGACAGCCAAACAGGCTGCTAGCTACTAAACAACAGCCAAAAGCGAAGCCGAGCTCGCTCCTAACTCAGACGAAATCCCGTAACCAAATGCCCGTAACCAAAGTCCGGCGCAAATGCAGTTCAAGCCACTGCCACTGCGACGAGTGTCGACAAAGCGGATTACTCTACAAATATTTACAAGCCTTCAATTATGTGTGGGTGTAGGTGTATATATAGGTGTGTGTGTGCATGTGTGTGTGTGTTATCCTTTTTGTATTGTTGCCTATTATGCGCATATTTGATATTTGTTTTGCTGCCGCTGCTGCTGCTGCTGCTGATAGCATATTTATTTTCAGGCAAGCAGCAACTGTTGCTGCCAATTGCCAGCTGCATTCAACACAGACGCACACACACACACATAATTCAATTTTTTTTTATGTTCTCTCTCTCGGTATTTTTTTTGGGCAACAATGTAAGTTTAGTGTGGCTGAAATAGTTAAAGGCACACAGGTGAAAAGAATGAAATGAAAACTTGTCTTTAATTAAAGAAAAGGAGCAACGCAACAACAGCAACAGCAACACATAAACAAGTAAGAATGTTGCAGGCGAGTCGCACTGACTGCGAAATGATCGCTCGTTGTACTTATTATGGAAAATTATTAAACTTCCTCTCCTCAGTTTAGTTGTATTTAAAGATCAGTGCATAAAAATAAAATAATAACAATGAGAAATAAATAATTAAGAAATATAAGACATAAAATTAATAAATGAAAAATAGTAAATATTAAATAGATACTTAACAATAAATAAACTGTTAATAATAATGCATAAATTATGAAAAATATATAAAAGATATAATGAATTAATAATAATAAAATAATAATATATTAATAAATGAATTAATAATATATAAAATTATAATAATCTTAATAAATTAACTTTTATTAATTTTTGAAATATTTAATAACTTAAATAATTAATAATTTAATAATCCTAAAATTTTTTTAAATATTTAGTTTAGCTTTAAAAAAATCTGTGAAATAGCTCAAGCAAAAATTTGTGGTCAATCTTTATCATATTAGACTTCGAATAGCCTGTTCGAAACCTGTTACGCCACAATGGGCCGATCCACATTTTTACATGTAAGATCTATATACATGATCGATTATAAAAATGTTCCAAGTGTTCCCAAAATTCTTGAGCAAAAATAACAAAATTATATTGGCAAAGTATACTCAAATATATCTCATATATCGAACACACATATACATATCAGATCTATTTATAGATTCATGCCTCAATCAAGTATCAATCTGGCAGCCAAATACAAAAGCTTATATACCCTTTTACTAAATGCCATGAACGAGCATAAAAACAAGTGCAGCAGCCCAACAAGCAGAAACGAGTAACACGCAGACACATACACACACAGCCACACACACAGCCACACGCAGGCACACGCACACACACACGGATGTGTGTAACTGGAAAACAAGTTAAAAATGCCTCAGCTACATTTGGTCAAGAAGTTTACAAAGCCAAACATAACCAAACAGTTAAGCAAAGTCAAGAACTATAGAGTAGCTAGAACGTGTGAGACAGAGAGAGAGAGAGAGAGAGAGAGAGAGTGCTAAAGAGAGAGAGAGGAAGAGAGGCCAGAGGTTGCAGAGTTTTTCCTAAAACAGCTTTTGTGTGATTTTTAATGAACCGACTCAGAGCACACTTGACCAAAACCAATGCCCAAAAATCCCAGCCAAAAACACTTAAGCCCCACAGCTTGGCTTTTCCCATAATATTAGCCAAAAAGAATTTAATAAAAAGGCTAAAAGAAAACAAAGGCCAAACCATATTTATGCAAGCATTAACACAAGGCATATCCTCTGTCTAGCTGTCCATGCGTCTGTCTCTATTGTGGGCTGCATTACACAGATATATATATACATTTATATGTATATATATATCTCTACGACTATGCCTTGGGTAACAAGAGTTAAGCTGACAGCGAGAATGCTTGGGCTAAATATATATCCACTGACGTTTGAGTTACTTTCTAAATAGCATTTTACATTTAGCCTCCTGCCAGCGAGATTTGTGCAGTTGCAGTTGCTGCTGTTGCTACTGTTGCTGCTGTTGTTCTTATTGTGGTTGTTGTTGCGGTTAAATAAATAAGGCAACGACGTGCTCATAGTTTAGCCACAGCTCAGCAAATAAGAAATTGCCACAGCACAACTGCCACTGCCACTGCCACTGCCACTGCCACTGCTGCTGCTGCTGCTGCCACAGCCACTGTGATATTATAGATGCGTTCTGTATACGACTTTCCAACCCACTTCCTTTTGTTATGGCTGCTGCAGTTAATAATTGCCAGACAGTCAGTCAATTTGCTGCACATTAATCAACTCCAACTCCAACTCCAGCTCCAACTGGAACTCCGCACAACCGCTAGATAGCGGGCTCATCTGTAATTTGAGCACTCGCACGAGTATCTTTACAGCATTTGTATTTTTTTTTTTTTTTTGTTATTTGCCCACCTCTAGCTTATGGCCAAAACGTGGCTTAGGCTTGCCCACTTGCATTTAGCCAAAATGCCAGCTGACCAAAGAGACTCAGCTGTTAGCCGCCTGCATGACATAATAACCAGTCTAGCCTGGCCACAGTCTAGCATAGGTCAAAAGCTACAATTGCTGCAAACTCTTAAGACTTTCTATCTAATACGCAAATCAGCTAATACAATGGCTCATACACATATACAAATACATATATATCGTAAAATATTATGAAATGCTGTCTAGATGCTCAAAATTCCATGTGAACCTGTTATAAATAGAGAGCTAAATCGGGACTATGTCATAATAGCAACGACGAGCAGCAAACTAGTTGGACTTAAACATGTGAAGAGCATAATTGTTCAATTGTTTGGCTAGGATGAGCACGATCGTGATTGCTGTTATCTAAGATAATCATATTTAACAAAAAATATAAAAATAAAATATATTCAATTATAATATCAAATATAGCATCAAATCTTATTTAAAGTAAATATAAAATATAATAACAGATTAAACGACTCAAGCCTTAGAAACTACTCAGCTTTTGCTGGACTCAATTCAAGTGTGAGAACCATCAAAGTATGAGCATCAGAGCAGCAAACGATCGATATTTATCGATTTCACTATACATATTTCAAAGGTCATTCCAGGCAGTATAACATATTAAGACAGAAAGTTTGCATTAACGAAAGTAGAATCCGGTTAAAAAGACACAGAAGTAGCCGTCGTTATACCCCAAAGACGCCATAGCCATATAAATTTGGTCATATTAGTTTGTCTGCGGACCAGAATTTTCGTACGGATGATATAAGCGAAGTCTTTATAACCGGATTCAACTGTATATTAAAGAGATTCTGGATATTTGTATGTGCCTGTCCTAACTACAGAACTCTTTAACCTATCATCAAACTACAGCTCATATATGTACTCAACAGAGGATAGAGGCCCAAGCATCATATGCCACTTGTGCCTTGTTCAAATATCAGTGCATATAATTTGTAATCAAAAATGAAAATGATTGAGAAGAGAATGAAAATGAGAATGAGATAGCAAAATGAATATAGATTGCATTTGGCACAAATATTCGTGCGGCTGCTAATCAAAGATGACAGACTGGAATGGATATATAGGCCTAGACTTTTAATATCAACGTTTTGTGCAGTATTTTCTTGTGCTTTTTGTGCTGTTTTTTTTTTTTCCTATCTTGTCTTCTCTTTGTCTTGCCAACTTCCATTATTCCGAGCCAAGTTAAATAGCAAGAAGAAGATGCTGTTGCTACTGTTGCAGTTGCTATCGTCGTCGCCGTCGTCGTCGTCGTCGTCTTTGTCTTTGTCTCTTGGGCAGCAGGCAAATGGAGCAAGTTTTTGCAACAACTTCAACGGCAGGCAACAATTTTCGTTTTGTTAATTAAACGCAATTCTATTTATTAGCACACACACACAGAGAGAGAGAACACGCACATACACACACATACAGCTGCACAGATTGAGCCCCACTTAGATAGCTCTGGTAGTTGTATATGTCCATGTATAGAGAGCGTCTCAGCGTATATAATTGGCGAAAATTATTTAATTATTATTAAGTGCAGCTGGCGCCCAAACCAAAAGCTCTGCAGCAGCCGAAGAAGTCTCTGCAGCTCCCAGTTGCAGCAACTTTTAACTTGCCACGTTGCCACGTCTTGGGCTGAAGTTCTGTTTGTTGTTTCTTATTATACCCAACATTAATTGATATGGGGTATATATATTTATGCAAATGTATGAGGCATAGCCTCCTTTAGGACGCTGAACTGAGTCTGAAATGTAACCATGAAAGACAAATTATTTACTCACTCTATGTCACTGTCTGTCTATATAAACGCATCAATCTCGAGAACTACTAAAGTTAACGTCTTGTAATTTGGAACTTATATTTGTCTATATAGCACGCAAAATAACTTTAATAGCTGTTTCCAATATTTCAGTTTATTCCTATTTATCGATAAATATCGTTATTTAATATAGCGTTTTTATGTATGACTTTGATAGTTTTCTCTCTACAATACTTTGCAAATTCCAGGTTTATAATTTAGCATATTAGAAGCGAAAGCTTTATCACTTTTCCAAATCATCTCCAAGTCGTGCATACCCTAATCTAAAGCAGTCTCATTTCTGATGCAACAACAGCAGTTTGTCACAAAGTTCTGGGTATCTGCACGTCGAGCACTCCCCATTAGAGCATTTGTTTTATTTATTTCGTTTATTTGCTTGGCAAAGTTTTGCTACGCCAGCTTATGCCTGTTTTTGGCTGTCTTTTTCTGGCTGTTTCTGGCTGTCGCTTTAGCTGTTTTCTTCGTCATCTTCTGCATCTTATATTGCATTTCCAATGCCATAATTAGCCAAAATCTAATTTAGCAATCGCACGCCTCGCATATGCAAACAAAAAACTTCCAGCTTTCGCATTGAACAATGATGATGCACTGACAATCCGAATTATTATATATTCTTTCTTTTTTCGTTTTCTGGGTGTGTGGGTGGCTTTATATTGTTGTTGTTGTTGCTGTAGTTGTTGGATTTTATGGTTTTGGATGTTGGCTTTTTGGGTTTACCACCCGCCGCTCGCTGAGTGCCATGTAATTAATTTGTGGCGCGCATTGTTGCTGACAGATGAACGTGGCAGCCAGCTGCTGCTGTTGCATTTGATGTTGCTGTTGCATTTGATGCTGCTCTTGCTTCTGCTGCTGCTGCTGCTGTTTGTTAACTTGATTAATTAAAATGCAGCAGCTTTTAATAGCGTGGCGTGCACATTTGCCATAAGTTTTGTTATGCGCCAGTTTATCTAGCTGCTTATGCAATGCACAATGTCTTCGGGTCTTGGCTCATTGTCTAAGCACAGATATCAACAAATCTGTGTTCATAAGAAAACAAATACAAATCAGATTGATTTCTAAAGAAACTCAGAAGAACTGCAACAAACAGCCTAAGTCTACTCAAATGACTTGGAGCTCAAATGCCAACAGCTAGTGGGAGGTTAATCGAAAGGCGAGCTAATAATTCCTGGAAGAGGCTAAGATGTAAGAGAAGTCTATAAATATTTCATTTGTACTTTCAAAAACTTATTTATAGAAATACAGATATATATTAAATGAAATATAAAATTTTCGTAGAAAAAGTTCATTCCAATCAAGATTCAGATTGCATCTTAACTATGTTTCTTATTTCAAGTGCATTCATATGAAATTTCAGAGATTTACATATGTATTTCACCAAAAAGTAAACAAAACTTGGTTTTATTAAAATGGAAGCAAATGTGAACACAGATAACACATTGCGGTAGGGCATTGATGACTGCATAATACACATTCAAAAAGAAATGCATTAAAAAAGAAAAATACTGAAAAAATACCAAAAAATACTGAAAAAGAGCTCAATTGAAAAGCAGATCTCATACGCGAAAAGCAAACAAAACTTGGTTTTATTAAAATACAAGCAAATGCGAACGGATAAACACATTGCGGTTGGGCATTGCTTACTGCATAATACGCATTCAAAAGACAAAGGCATTAAAGAGGAAAATACTAAAAAAATACCAAAAATACTGAAAAATACCGAAAAATACTGAAAAGAGTTCAATTGAAAAGCAGATCACATACGCGTAAAGCAAACAAAACTTGGTTTTATTAATATGCAAGCAAATGTGAACAGATAAACACATTGCGGTTGGGCATTGCTGACGCATTCAAAAAACAAAGGCATTAAAGAGGAAAATACTGAAAAAATACCAAAAAATACTGAAAATACCAAAAAATACTGAAAAAATACCAAAAATATTGAAAAGAGTTCAATTGAAAAGCAGATAATATACGCGAAAAGCAAACAAAACTTGATTTTATTAAAATGCCAGCAAATGTGAACAGATAAACACATTGCGGTTGGGCATTGCACACTGCATAATACGCATTCAAAAAACAAATGCATTGAAAAAGAAAAATACTAAAAGAATACTAAAAATACTAATACTAAAAAATACTAAAAATCTTAACTTACCAACTTCCGTACACAGCAAGCCAATCAACTCTCTTTGTCGCTGCTTGAGCGAGCATCAAATTGCCGTGCTTTTGCATAGTTTTCATCAAAATTCTAGTTGGCCATAATAAAAAAGGTGCAAGAAGCTGCTGCTGTTGCAGCACAAAAAGTTGACGTGTTGCACGTCAGTGGCAGCAATGAAAGTACGTTTGGTTGCGCACTTTTTGGGCACACACACACACACACAGGTTAATTTGAAAGCATCTAAGTTTTTGATGTGCCCGGGCGCCAAGCTGAGAAGACGCCAAAAAGAGCCAAAGCTAAAGCAATAGCTGTTGCTGTTGCTGACGTTGACTTGTGGCCAACTTGGCTGGCAAACATGACAAACACACACACACACACACACACACAGTCACTCGAGAGTTAGCAGTCAACGTGCCACATGTCATGGGAACTTTTTAGTCGACGCGCAAAGCTCAAATAGTTTGCCAGCCAAGCCAAAGCCAAAGCCAGAAGCAACAGCAACAGCAACAACAACAACAGCAAGAGAAGCAAGAGAAGACAAAAAAAAATGAAGTTGTGAAATCATGGGAGTGAAATATTTTACTTTGTTCATTGCACATTTATTAATAAACATATTTTTTTTTGCCAGCTTTGTTTTAATTTGATTTTGCTTGAACTACTTCAGCTGCTTCTTCTTCTTCTATCGTTGCATGCTGGCATTTTTAATTTAATTTTTCTAGACGTAATGCTAATGCTCAAGTATAACAATACATACACATACATATATATATTTATATTTCCCTTATAAGCACAAAATAATTCATGCGCATCTGTGTTAATATTATGCTGTCAGACACACGATGGCTTAACCCTTATTCGAACCCCGTGAACCGATTCCGTTCGAACTTTTTATTGTGGGCGCATGACTTTGAACTCTTGACACATTTGCCACTTGGCAGTCATAGTTGTTGTTGTTGTAGTTGTTGTTGTAGTTGTTCGACCAACAAAAACATGGGGTAATAGGTCATTGGGGAATTTATGCTTAGCCAGTGGGGAAACACATGTGCCACATACATTTTTTATGCCAAACACTCACACACACACACACTACTACTCCTGCTACTACCGCTGCTGCTGCTACCGTAACCTTTTGCTCTACATCAACCCAACACACGACCTTCAATACTTGACAACAACAACACAACAGCAACAACAACGTTTATTCCACACTAAATTATGTTATTAAGCCGATTTAAACGCAGCTCATGAGTTGTTTGTTTTCTGTTTCGATTTTTTCCCCGCTTCTCTTGTATATCAGCCATAATTTTTTTTTTTTCATTCGCTACAATTGATTTTTAATTTTTAATTTATAACAATCGTACTACGGCTGCAGCAATATTTATTATTATTTTATGGCACGTGTACAAGAAAATAATAAAAAGCGAATTTCATTGAATCAAAAAAAATAAATGTATATATTTATACAAGAATAATAACACTGTGCCGTTACATATTTCAATTATATATATATACATAGATATATGTAAGAAATACCCATTGATAAAATATAAAAGAGTATATTGGTTTTGTGAAATTATATGTAACTGTACTAGCAGGTGTATAAGAGACATGACAGCTTCCTTAATGTGTCATATATAATAGGATCTAAGGTCTAAGATCTATTCTGTTCAAGATGTCATCTAATTAGTCACTTTCTATATTAAATATATATTTTAATAACAATAATTCCTGCTATAAAAACTTTACCGGGTATCTTATAGCCAAGCACTTCCTATATTTTTATTGAAAAATATATACACAATTACGATAATGTTTTCCACAGTGCAGGGTAGCTTCAATTCGGTACTGCTTTTATTTTGATATATTATTTTAATATATATGTATGACAACAAATTTTTTTTAACAATTTTGGTGACGCTTCTTTATCACATTTTTATGCAATCACTTTCACAATCCATCAAAGGGCTCAGCAGCACAATAAACAAATTGAAATTCCAAACAGCTAAATACAATTAATCATTGTAATTGTAATTGCCATAGTTGTTGCTAAATATATACATATATATACATACATTTATATATGTATAGCTATAAGATACTCATTTAATAAGCTGTAATAATAATAATTTTTTAACAGCATTAATTAAGCCGCGTTGTCCAACGACTGCAAGTCAGAGATAACATAAATGCCATGTGATTAATTTTGTAGCTGCCACAAACAAAAGCAAAGTGCAAAAAACAACAAAAAATATGCATTTAAAACATATTCAAAAAAAAAAAAGATGCTCTCAGCGTACATCATCATTAGCATCATCATCATGGTTCGCATCATTCTCATCAGCGTCTGCTGCTTCTGCTTCATCCACTTAGCCAGCCACATCATGAAATTCATGGCTCAATCGGCGCTCGAGTGCGCTTTTCCTTCCCTCGTAGCATGTCCGGCGGCAACAATATGCCAAGCTAAATGCTCGAGTGCTGTCCATAATCCATTAGAAAAAGTAGCAAATTATGATTTATTGCAGCTAAAATGGAGGAGCGTATGCAGGCGGTCGGCTAGGGGGCGTGGCCTGAAAGCCGCAAAGTGTGCGCTGCAAAGTATGCAGCAGCAGCAAAAGTCTTGAACAACAAACGCACTCACATTTTCTATGCGAGCTCTGAAATTAGCAAAAGCCAAACCGAGAGAGAGAGAGAGAGAAAAAAAGGCAAATCTGAATCTATTGAGCGGGTATAAGCGACTAGGCGATGCTTTGTTGCGAGTGAGTTAGGCACTGAGATTGATGTAAATATCTATAGATATCGATAATAATAAAGATATAGATAGAGATTTATATATAGGCATAGATATGGAAATGGAGGGGCTTATAGTTATCTAAGTCTATATATAATAATAGAAAGTTATGATATATTTATATAGACATATATTAGTCTATATAAAATTCAAAGGAATTAATAATGTAGATTCTACAGCTGTTATTCCAAGCCGAGTTCCAAGTTCTATTGTAACTTTTAAGCTATATATGCTAGGCTGGGAATATATATGTAGCTATATATGTCAAACTAAAATGCCTGAAACTGAGCCTATTGAAGTTCTAGAAAGTTATACAATATTTCCCTAGTCAAATTCTACATGGAACACAATGTCCACCTATCTTTGCTTATCTAATTGTACTTTATCCCATAATATATCTGCTTAGGAACAGTTTTTGTCAAACTATTAGTCTTATTCATACATAAATTCAATCTTAGGATATACATATATGGATATACATATATTCAACATACGTTTATGTTAATCAAACTGAGGTTTTTCAACTGTTTTTACTTTGATTTCGACTCGATCCCTAGAGGAAACTCTTGAAAATTGTTCAAAGATAAACATTTTTATATAGATTTAAAATACTATTTAAATATATATCCAAAGGTCTAAGCGGGGTCTGATGCATATCAAACTATGTCCCTCCATCTCTAACTCTCTAAGTCTCAACAGTCGAGTTGGCTATTTTGAGTAATCCCATAATCCAATTTGCATACCTATTTAACAATATCTTAACAGATCTTAAAAGAAGGTCATCGTCATTGTTAACTGCCAAGCTTGCGGACATAAATTCTAATTCGAATGTAGATATGTATATGCATAAATTCTCATGCGAAGCGTGACACAAAATCTTAAAGACTTTGCTCATTTCTATTTGCTGTTAAATATCTAATCTTCACCAATTATTTTGCCTCCAAACGAACATTCGCAACCTATATACCCCATTAACACACACTCCACACGCACACACACACACACACGCAGAGCGCATTGTAAAGTTTGGCTCGTAAAAAGAAAGAGTAGACTCGTATAACATCTAAATGTAAAAATCTTGTAACTTATTTATGGGCGTGCAACTTTTGTGAAATGTTTTGTTGTTGTTGTTGCGGCACAAAATTAAGTATACGCCGTATTTTGGCCGCCATTGCACATGGCCCCCAATTAATGCTCTATTTATGACAGAGAGCCCAACCCCAAACAAAACAAAACCAAAATAAAGAAGCATAAAACATTAAATACCAAAGGTCACACGAATGATGGCTCAATTATACGCATGAGTAATATGCGTGTATTACTACTACTTCTTCTTCTTCATCATCATCATCTCCATCTGCTTCTGTTTCGCCTATTTGGTCATGATTGTTGTGCATTAAGTTTTACGCCTAATGAGCAACAAATTGGGCCAAGTTTTTGGTCAAAACCCCGCACAATTGCGTTATGCAGCTCAAGCTGAAAATTTAAGCGGCTGCAATCATTCATTCTATCATTCGCCCAATACACACACACACATTCATTCACATGCTCATTGGCTTATTTACAGTTCTGGTCGAGCTAACCAAATGCCACTTTAGTTAATAACTTTGACCGCAATACCAAAGAGCAACAGCCATTCGCATATGCTTAGCACCAGAACCGAATTCCGAAAGCACTAACAAAAACTAAATAAACAGAAAATAAAAGCTGGAAATCATTTGAAATAAAAAAAATTCAAACTAAATCTCAAGAAACCAGTTCCATGTTAGATTCTTTGACAATAGGAATCGGAATTAGAACATAGTGTTAACTCGCAACCGTTAAATGGGTCATCAAAAAAAATGTTACCCATTGATAGAATTTCATCAAGAGCAAGACAAAGTTCTCTATCAAATATGTATTTAAACTACTTTTTTTTTGTGCACCGCTTGGAGAGTCGATCAAATATAGATAACAGAATTCTTGTCTATTTATAAAGTATTTTTAAACTAGATTTTTGAGATAGCTCTATATATTTGCATACTTTCAGCATAATATATTATATAATAAAAATGTTTATATAATAATTAATAATCTGAGCTATCAAAATGTTGGGATGAATGAGCTGCATTTGAATCTGAAAGCTTTTTAATGAGGTAGCGTATAGTCTAGACAGTTATATACATATATTTATTGCCATATGACTTTTAAGCTAATGAGACTGCAAAAATGATTTTAAATTAAGATTAAAAATCACTTTTAAAGTGTGTAGAGCATACTGAGCTAGACATAAATATTTCCAATTAGTAAAATAGATACAGAGTTGAAAAAAACTTGATTCTAGATTACACAATCCTGAGATTACCAAATCTAGAGCTTACCAAATCTAGAGCTTACCCAATCTTGCCGGATTAAGTAATTAATTTGTTAAAAATTAATTATGAATTATTAATTAATTAGTAATATTCATTAATATGATCTTTTGTATACCTCAACTTATTTGCCTATAAATTTCCCTTCAAATTTCTTATTATATACTCAACAAATTTGATCTCATTTCTTGGTCTTCATTCTGCTTTTTCCTAATTCCTCTACAAACCCCATTTAGAATTTACAATTTGATACGCCAAAGTATTCAGTTCACACCCAATTCTCCGTCTTAGTCATGCTCCACTGTACATTTACGTAGTCATTAACGTGGGTTACTTTTGCATATTTCGCACGATCTTTTTCCATTCCACATAAATTGAAAACTAACAACAAGAACGAAACTAATTAAAGGTGTGAAGAATGCAACGAGCAAATGAGCACGCACCACTTTTTGCCTCTTCCACATCGTCTTCTTCTTCTTTAGCACAGGTGTAGCTGTATACATACATATACCGTCATATTCATCTGTGTATCTGTGTGAAATTGAATGAGTCGACAGAAGAGCGAAAGGCGCACAATAAACCATAATGACAAAATTACTATATTTAGTATGCGAAAAATCGGTCAAAGTGTCAGTAGGTTGTCAGCAGGTGCCTTCATTAGCACCACGCACACACACTAACACGCACGCACACACTCGACTCCAGACTGCGCTTCAGATTTTGCTCTCACTTTAGCCAAATAACGTCTGCGACATTCGCATGATATTGCAGAAAAAAACACCAATTTTTTTTCTTCTTTGCTTTTTGGCATTAACTTCTTTTCACCTGAAGATCAGGTAGCAGCCGCCAGCATGAAAATCTGTTCAACACGATTTATGAGTTTATTCCCAATTTGCTGCTTCTTCTTCATCTTCTTCTACATGTTATTTATTTCTAGCCAGTCAACTTTCATTTTTGCTGCCATAGAATATCAATATATAGACAAATGCTTGATGGATTAGTGAAAAGAAGAAGCGTATCAATAGTTAATTGGCATGTGTGTGTGAGTGATTGCCTGCCTGCCTCTTCAAATGTGTATGTATGTGTGTGTGCGTGTGTGTGTGTGTCTGTTTTTATAGCACTTTATTTAGTCCGCTTTGTGCACTTGACTCGTCACACAACAGCCTCAACGCCTGCAGTTCAAGTGTTTTCTACTTGTTGTGTTGTCTAGTGTATTTTGACGCGCTTAGAAGTGTGTGCATGCGTCTGTGTGTGTATGGGTGCGTGTGTACGCGCTTCAGAGTGTCTGAAGTGCGGCAATTACTAGCCGCGCTATACAATGGTGCAAGAGCGAGATAGCATGCTGCCGTTGCTCTTGTCAATCAAATTTGTGCGGAGGCGACAAACTTAAGCACAAAATGCTGATCTACAGCCATGTTAAGCACAAAGCAAGCGTGTAGCACAGTGTAAATTAAGCGAAGCAACAATGCGAAACGGCAATAACAACAAACAGCTTGGAAGCTGTTGATTTTGATTCTTTCTTTTGTTTTTCCTTTTGAGTCTTTTCGTTAACGTTATAAAAATTGAAAGCTACGCATTCAGGTGACCCACATTTGGCAGCAGCAGCAGCCTCAGCCGCAGCCGCAGCAGCTGCTTGTTTGGCATGTTTCCCAAGTTCTTAGCTCCAAAAAATCTGTCGATGTTCGACCAAAGCAACAAGAACAACAATAACAGCTATAACAGCAGCATTAACAACAACAACAAAGCCCGCTACTGCTAAAGCAGGCAGAGAGTTTTTTTTTAACACCGTTTGTTGCTCTTTGATACTCTTTGATGCTCTTCTTTCAGAACTCTTCCCTTTTTGACATACACTAGTAGCAGGCATGTTGTACAGAAACACCATATGTAACGCATAGCAAACTTACACGAAATCATATAAAAAGATATGTATACACATATACATATATATATTGCTGACTATGTTTAAGCCAATAATGTAACAATTTAAATATTTATATACATATATTATAGTCTCTAACCCATAGCTATTTACAGGGTATTAAAAGTGCGACGCGTCAACTTTGAGAGTTAATTCTTGTTTTCTTTTTGGCATGCAATCAATCTCTTTCTCGCTCGCTCTCTCCCTTTTACCCTTGCCATTTGCTACTGTCCACGGCGTGCACAACTTCGTGAGCATTTCAATTCTTGTCCCCTCAACTCATATTTTTTTTCTTCTTTTTCTGGCATTTTTTCATTATTATTTTTTTTTTTTTTTTTCGTTTTATTTGCACGCTTACTCGGCTGGAATTTTAAATAATACATTTGACGCTTTCATTTTAGCTAAAACGCCGCGGGGCAAACGCAATTTTATTAACGCCTACCTCTTATACTCGTTCGTTTCCATTCCTATTTGTGCTGCTTTACGTTTTGTGTTTTGCTATTTTTTTTTCTCCCGGCGAAATGTCATCATTAACTTTTGGTCATTTTTCCATTGAACTTCAATTAGCAACGGCTGGCACTCACATTTTTCGCAAAAGGCTTTTCACTTTTTGCACACATTTATGAACTTTTTTTCTTGATTTTTGAAAGTGTCGCAATTAAAAAAGTAATTGGCATAAAAAAGGAAATTGAAGCAGGGCCGCGGGTTGCAGCTAATTTTTCGTATTTGTCGCGAATTTGCTTCACTTTTCACACACACTTTGCACTTTATTCTTTAATTCACACGTATTTAAATTTAATTTCTCATTTATTTAATTTTAGGCAGATGCCCGAATTATTAACGCAATGTTTGACACGCTAAACAACTAGTTGTAAACGGTAAGTAAAGATTAAAAAGAAATAAGAAGTGGGCGAAGGTGGCGACGAAGAGCGAGACCGAACAGCTGGAGTGAATTAGTATTCTAGCTATCATGCGAACTGGTCACACTGACTGATTAAGTTGGAGCGGCAGATCTGTGCCCTTTCGTCAAGCTTTAAATAGTTGCCTGGGCGAGAGTGAGAAAGCAGGCACGTGACGTCATTGATTTTATTTTATGCTGTTAATATTTGAATTTAATGAGCTGCAGTGAATATAGTGCAACTCATTAGCTAAATAAACTATACTAACTAAATAAATAATGGTTGATTGCAGCAAAATACATGAAATGGTTGACTATTAATATATACATATATGTATGTATATTTAATTGATTACTAAGTACTGTGTGCTTTCGCTCAAATAACTTACACATATGCACAAATGTACTTCTACATTTACAAATACGAATTTACATGTATGCATGTATGTGTATAAATGGATTTCTGAGTGCAGAGAGTAAGCAAAACAATTGTGCCTTCTCGCTCGAACGCTCGGCTTCAAATGATGTGCAGGCTCCATCGTTTGATTGATCGACTCTAAAAGGAACCCGAGCACGTATGAAGTTTGAGAAGGGCCTTCTATGTATGTGTGAGTTGTAAGTAGCTTGCTGTTGTGTGAGGGAGCGAGAAAGTAGATGAAGCTTAATTGTAGGCCGTAGCCGATTGCTGTTGTGAGCGAGAAAGTTGATGCAAATCAGGCTTAAGTACAAAGAGAGAGACAGAGAGAGCAAGAGTGGTAAAGCGAAAAAGGCAAACAAAATGCTGTGACGTCATGGAAGCAATTTTAATTCTTCGGAATGCAAATTAAAAAACTTAAATTCAACTCCAATTCATTAATTTGACAATTTTGCGAAATTTAAATATTTATTTCAGATAGTCAGTGCGCTTTAACTATTTTTAAATCTAAAATTCGCTTTTAAATGGAATCCAATTTTAAGCTGGGGTTTAGGTAATTGCCTGTATGTATGTGTGTATGGGTGTATGTATGTACAGCTGCACTAAATCTGGTTGCCAAAAAAAGAAACGGATTTTATTTCTATTTCCATTTTCGTTGCCAACTTATTTTTATTGAAATTTTGGCCCACAAAATTATTTGCAAAAAGAGGAAAAGAAGAAATAAAGGAATGAAAGCAATCGACAGGCCACGCCCCCACTCTGGCGAATAGGAATGCATATACATATAGAAATATATATATATATACATATATCTATGTATAGCAGCTGAAAATAAAAACTGTTGAACAATGCCAAAGGAAAAGAAAAAGAAAAACAAAATGCGAACATAATCAAACAATATTCGCTTTATTGAGCTTTTAAGCCGCTCAGCCGCTCAAAGTATCGAGTACTTTGTGCTCAGTATCGAATATACTAGCACTAAGTACGGCAGCAAGCAGTTGTAATTTGAATACCCTATAAACTAACGAATGTATATAGGGCATAATTGGCATCATTTTGATTAAAATATAAAAGACGTTTTGATGAAACTCATGGATATATCTAATACAAAAATCTCTAATAACATAAATATATCTTGTAATTTTTACAGAGTATTACATACCATATTATCCTTTTTTCAGTCAGAATTCCAATCAGAAAGACGCATTCCATTGTATTCATGAGTTTATAGAGTAGTGCTTAGCCTATCCGTACCACTGCTATCAGGAGTCCTATATAGTTGTTAATTTCCCTTTACATGGATGTGAGAGTTTCTCTGTAAGGGAGCCAAAACAAATAAAGCATATTAGATACATCTAATGCTTGTGTGTGTACACAGAACTTCTATAACATCCATACAAGTAAAGCTATGTATTTTCAAGTTCCGTATATCTGAATTCCAATTGGCGATTGTTGGCAAAGTGTTGGTAAACGCTTTCGGTCGAGAGGGCAAATTAGCAGCGTCGATTACGAAAATTGTCGATAAATGATTGCAGCTTTATTTGAGCGCCCAAATAGTACTTAAATGTAAATTACATGGAATATCAGCGATTTATGAAACAACACTTTTGGCAATATTCGCGGATTTTACAATTTCGGATTAGCGATTTATGAGAGGGTGAGAGATATATATGTTTTTTCTATTTTGTGCTGACTGCAAGCAACGGCTAATTCAACAAATCAGTGGCATTCCGTATGCATATTTGGGCCATATTCACATTGAGTGCAAAAATAACAGCAAAAAGTACGGGGGGAAAATGGGGCGAAAAAAATGTGGGAATATGGAATGGAATGGGCTTTCGTATAAATGGAAAGATTTACTAACGAACTGTTCGATTTTAGATTTGTGTTGATGGACAAACAGGATGAATAAAAATTTGCATGTTAGCGCAGAGAGATTAATTGCTCAACGGGCAGATACCCTGTAAATTTGGGGAAGTGGAACAAGTCTAAGAAAATGGATTGTAGGTGGAAATTATGGGGTAGAAAAGTTAAGAAAAGTTGATTCGGCAATAGGATACTCTGTATACAAGAAAAATAAATTGAATGAATATGAGTTAAAAAAAAGTATATTAATGGAATAAATCTTATCTGTATATTGAATATTTTTTAGTTTTTTTGGTTTGTAAATATTATTAATATTAAGGCTAAAAATACTTGACAGAACTGTTCTGGGGATAATCAAATATATGTGGAAAGGCTAAAAAAAAAAATCCATTAATATGAGAATTTATATAAGATAAACATCGCTCCTCTATCTTCCTCGGCTACTTTTATGCAATTACAGGGTATGCAAGGCACATAACTAACCATGCTTGACTGCCGTTAAGGCTGCGTGGGTGTGTGTTTGTGTGTGTGTGTGTTGTGTGCTGTTTTGGCTAATGAAGCTATTAGTGTTGGCCTTGTTATTGACCATTCATCGTTAAACTGAACTGTTTTTATTATTTTGGCATCTTCCTTTTATTTTTTTGCTTATGGAAAGCGTTCGACGGCGACGTCGACGACGGAAATTCCCATTTTCCGCAAGCCCCCGCTACAAAAATATTTTTTTTTTTTACTTGATTTACTCCATGCTGGGCCACAAAATACAAAAAGGCAACAGCAAAATGGCAAAAGTTGTTGTATATATATATACATACATATATATGAATGTGCATAAATATATTTGAATTTGTGTGCTGGCTCAAGAAATGAGAGGCGAGCATATTGGCTTCTGATATTTTGTATCCATTGGGGTTGATGCATTGAAAGTCTTTGTACAGGAATCGGTTAAGATTTATGTATATAGATCTACGAATCTATATTTATAGCTAGATTGGCCTCCCTATCTAGAGCAAGTTATTAAGGTATTATCATCAGAAAATATCAAACAATTCCTATAAATTAAAACCTTATTCAAGTCTCGAATAAGTATTCAGCAGTCGGGCATGCCCGTTCGAGCGATGCTTATTTTGTTTTTATGCTAACTGTAAAGTTAAGGGCAGTCGGACGATTTCTGTAGCATATCCGTTATGTGTTTCATTTTAATTTTCATGCTTTGTGTGAGAGAGACAGAGAGAGAGAGAGAGAGAGGGCGAGAATGAGGGAGCGAGACGGTTTAGCTTAAGTGCGAGTGAGAGAGCTAATGTAAAACGAATTCAAATGGAATGAAATAAAATGTTTTCGACTATTGGCGGAAGTGTGCCATAAGTTTATTTCTTGTGCGTGAGAGAGAGAGAGAGAGAGGGGGGGGAGGGGGAGGGGGAGAGGGAGAGAGAGTTTGGGTGTGTGTGCGTGCGTGCATGGCATTTAGTTTGCTGCGCATTTGGTTATATTTTGGCTTATTGGCTTTTAGGCGCCATAATGTAACGGAAATTGTTCAACTTTTTGCCAAAGATATAAATATATAATTCAAATGTCGCAAAAATGGGGACGACGCCGGCAACTGGTTGCTGCTCCTGCTGCTGCTGCCGCTCCTGCTCCTGCTACTGCTGCTGCTGCTGCTGCTGCTCCTGCTGCTGCTGCTGCTGCTACTGCTCCTGCTGCTGCTGCTGCTGCTGCTGCTCCCGGTTCAATTTAGTATTTCAACTTTGCTGCAAACAGTTTCGCCTCGGGCAAGAGCTTGGCCCAAACAAACATCTGGCTGGCAGAGAGAGAGAGAGAGAGAGAGCTCTGGCAGCTGCCAGCCATTAATATTTTTCAACTATTTGCATAAATTAATGTGCGCACAAAATGTTGCCCAAAATATGCCAGCAGCAACTTACCCAAATTGGGGGCGGTAGGGAGGTACACACACACACACGCACACACACACGCTCTGCACGCCCTGCGTGTGGGTCAGCTCTGTTTTGCAATTGCATTTCAGCCTGGGGCACATATTACTTTAGCTAAACTTTAGCCAACATATTTAAATACCGCCCGCACACCTGCTCTGACAGTGGGCGTGGCAGCGCTAATACGCAATTAGTTAGTGGCAACGCACGGCAAAAGGTGAAACGTTCATTGTGTCAGCTGCTATTTGGCTTTGCCTGATGATGGCCAGGTCTCTGTCTCTCTCTCTCTCTCTCTCTCTCTCTCTCTCTTTGCCCCTCTCTCTCTCTCTCTCTTTGCCTGTAGCTTAAATGCATCATACGTGCGGACTACAAAGTTTTTCGCCAGCATGCGAAGTGCATTGCATTCATAATTTAGCAGCAACAATTCTCTATTCCTCACTGCCTATCTCGCTTTTTCCACTCTCTCTCTCTCTCTCTCTTTCTCTCACACACATTGAATTAATATTATAAATCAGCTTACGATATTCGCGATTTAAAGCATTTTAGCAAACAAAAACCAATTATATTTATTGGGCATTTTTTTTGGCATTTAAATTACTAAAAAAAAAAAAAAAAATAAATAAATAAACACATGAATTAAAATAATTAAATATTTTCATTTTTGCAAGCATTTATTAATTTATTATTTTTTAGTTTTATCAAATAAATACCATTGCATATTTATAAAATAAAATACAATGATATATACTTTGAATTTATATTAATTATTATAATTTATAAATTTAAAAGATATGTATTTTTATGGAGAAAAATTGAAGTATTTGTACTTTATATTTTCATTCCACATTTTTCAGAAATTAAAATAGATCTCTTTAAATTAAAAAAAAAAAAAAAAAAAACAACAATGAAATAGACTTTGAATTTATATGTATTAAATTTTGTAATTTATCAATTTTAAAAACAAACAAATATTTTTATGGAAACAAAATTCTGTTTCTTTGCAATTTTTCTTTCATTTTTCACAAACTAAAATAAATATTTTTAGATTCAAATTTAAATTAATTAAATTTATTTAATTACATATTTTAGAAACAGGCTTTGCATATCTTTCTTGAAATACCTATCTACCTTTCCATAACAGCCTAGGCAGATATTTCTCTTTCTGTCTCTCTATCTCTTTCGCTCTCCTTTATTTGCTTTGCTTACCCATTGCTTACTCATACAACTGAATTCAAAAACCATATAGGGTCTACCAGGATAATTTAGTTCTCACCTTAGATCTCATATAATATCAACTTGAATCAAAACTTTTCAACTTTGCTTTAAAGCTCAGGCACAAATTCATATCAAGGAACAGTACTCACTCGCTCATACTCTGTCTCTCTTTCTCTCTCACACACACACACACACGCACACACACACAAACACTTATGAATTATTATGAAAATGAAAATGAAATAATTGAATTTTGTGAACAATCTTTAAGAGTTGCTCAGGTTCGTTCGTTCGTCGCACTTTAATTCCCTTGGAGAATCTAACTGTTTCTAATGGAACTTAAATACTTTAGATTTGTCGGGCAGGAATTCAATTTACAGCCAAAAAGCATGGCCACACTCGTGTGTGCGGTTAATTGCAAGTGTGTGTGGGTGTGCTAGTGTGTGTGTGTGTGTGTGTGTGTGCTGGAAAATGAGTTGACTGGTAATTGAGTTTTTAGTAGCTGTTAGCGGTGCCACACGAGCTCTTTGCGCCACTTAGTGGCAAAGATGCGCACACACACATGCTTAAATAGAGAGTGAGAGAGAGGGAGATATTAGACGTAGACAGCGTGCGACAGAGCAAGTTGTTAGACCAGCAGCAGGAGCAGGAGCAGCAGGAGCAGGAGCAAAGGTGCATTGTAGCGCAAATTAACTACATACATATGTACGCAGGCAGGCAGCTCTATATATACACACACACACACGCACACTCGCACACACACTTTCAGCCAAAATCCGGCTGTCAGGCTGTTAGGCAGGTCGGCAGGCAGCTAAATGCAAGTTAAAGTTTCCTCAGAGGCGCAAAACCAAATCAAATTTGCACCAAAAACCAAAGGTAAACTTTGAACGCTAGTGGCGGACATTTGCCACGCGCACACACACACACACACACACACACACACACAAGTGCATGCACACACTCATATACATATATGCAAATTCTCATGTCGCTTATTTGTTAATTTACGCGAGTGCGAAAATGCATTGCGTGTGTGAGAGAGAGAGAGAGAGAGGGGGGGAGAGAGAGAAAGGGAGAGAGAGAGAGAAAGAGAGAGCGAGAGAGAGGGAGAGAGAGTGACAGAGGGAGAGCATGTGTGTGTAGCAGGCGAACTTTGCCACACACGCACACACACACACTCATACTACCCTCTCTCTCTCTCTCCCTCTCTCCCTCTCAATCCGCCTTAATTAAGTTATCAAGACATTTTGTGAACCAAAAAAAGAAGAAGCAGAGCAACTTTAGTCCAACTGCAACTGCATTTTGTCAGGCCGCAATAAATTCGCATAATAAATGGCCAGAGTTTAACTGTGTCAACAGCAGCCAACAAAATCTCTGCATGTGTGTGTGTCTGTGTGTGTGTGTGTGTATTACCATTTCTATTCACAAATTTGGCATGCAAAAACGGCAAGAGGCAAGCTACTGCTACTGCTGCCGTTCCTCCTTCTCCTGCTGCAGCAACAGCTCTCTTCACCTGCACGTAAAATGTTAAACAGTCGAGCTAATGTCCAAAGAGCCAGCGCACAAAAGTGGCCAAAAATTGTGCCACAGGCCAAAGGACACGAGCAGCTGTTGCTGCCGCTGCCGCTGCCACTGCTGCAACATTGAACGTCAGCAACATTCACGTCAGCAGCAGCAGCAGCAGCATCAACTGAGTATATAACAAAAATTATGCTAAATAGGTAAAGCAGCTTTCACGAAACTGAAACTCAACAGCGAGCACTAAATTATGAGTGGGTGGCCCTCTCTCTGCCTGCCTCTCTCTCTCTGTGTATGTGTGGGCGTGGCTCTTGGCCAACTAAATGGCAATGTCAATGCGGGTCAGCACACAGGCAGGCAGACAGGCATCAAGGCAGCCGGAGAGACAGCGGGAGGGGCGGGCAGGCAGCAACTGCTCTTAAAACAGTTCATGAACTAGTTTAGTTTTGTAACAAAAAACCCGCAGCTGGAATATTACAGGCGGCTGTAACCGACTGCACAAATACTCGTTAGCAATTGACAAATGAAATATGAAAAGATCCAGAAATATTTTTTACTTAAAGAGTTTTACTAAACATTTTGCAGGCATTTGAAGTATATTGAGTGGAGTATAACTTTTATCGTCCCTAAAACCGGATTCTACTGTATTTTATTCAACTCTATTCTCCATTTTCAAGCAACCAATCAACTCTCTTGACTCTCAAGTGAGCAGGCATATTGTAAAACTTTTCTCGATCTGGCAACGTTCACTCAATCGATCAAAAATAGCACAAAGCGATGGAAACTATTGCATTTAATTAAAAGACAACACACATACGCAGAGTAAAAGAGAGAGCGAGAGTGGGACAGAGTGAGATAGAGCTCAATTTTCCCATCGAAACATTAGCTAAAAACAGTTTAAAGCTAGCGCTTTAAATTCCGCTGTCATTACCACATAAATGAATACGCGCAGGATATGCTGACCCCCAGTGTGGTGTGTGGGCGTGGTCAGGGGCGTGTCTGTAAGTTGGCCCCGTGGGCATTTGTCAACAGTTGGGCAACGACATTGTTGGCAGCGGCAATTGTGACAGGCAAATGGAAACTTATCTGGACGGCACGCGTTTGCCAACTTGGCCCAAATAGGTCTAAGCCAACTGGCACTCCCTCTCTCTCTCTCCCTCTCTCTCTCTCTCTCTGTGCTGCCACGATTTAGCTCGATGATAGTCGCCGCTGCAGATTCACATGAAAAATGTTCGCACATACCTTTTGCGCCTTTGGCTCAAAAGCTGCTGACTGTTAACACGCTCGCCCAGCCAGGCCAGAAAAGGACCAGAGCCAGAACCAGGACCAGCACCGGGAAGCCAGGACACGGCTCTCCCCTGGCACACTGCTGTTCATCTGTTCTGCCGGCTCCTGCTACTCCTGCTGCCGTGTATTATGCTCCTTTGCATTGGTTTTGTTTGCCGTCTTGATAGCGCTGCCCATGTAGTGGTAGTATATGTATGTGCGAACACCGCCCTGCAGCTGCCTTTATGTATGCGCAAAATTACATGAAATGAATGGCCAGAGCTATTATAAAACGAATGTGGTATGCTCTTACAGCGAGTGGGAGGGAGAGAGAGAGAGAGAGAGAGAGAGAGACTGAGAGAGAGAGACTGAGAGAGAGAGACTGAGAGAGAGAGAGAGAGAGAGAGAGAGAGAGTGATAGAGAGAGAGAGAAAAGGAAAGAGAGAGAATGCTAAGAGTACTTAAGTGAGTCAGATGATACATCAGCTCGATTTTATTTGAGTTTGCTTTGATGATCTAAAAACCTTTTCATAGTAGAACTAAATTTTTGACGTAGGAGTCTGGTGCTAATAACTGTTGATTTAATAAAAAAGTGCATGAATTGTTAATTAAAATATATGGTAAATTTTATGTTCTTAATTAACATTAAACATTAAAAGGTTTACTTATGCTCATCAAAGTTGTTCAATACATGATCTAAAACTGTCTGGCATCTATTGTATAAAGGCTATACATAATAATCTAATATAGATCAGATTTGATTCCGTAGTTAAATATATAATTAGTCTGCTTATGCTTAGCTTGGGCTTTATTTATGCATAAAACAAAAAAGGTTTTTCATACAAGAACTAAAAATTTAAGTCAATGCTACTATGCAAGATCAGGTGTGCTACCATTGATGCTACTATAAGAGCTAGTGGTTGAATATTGATAGAGGCTAATCAAATAGTTAAGCACACATATGTAAGAATTATTGTCCAGTTTATACCTAATATGTTTTAGAACAATGCAGTTTTTCATAGAAGATCTAAAAAATTGAGCCAAACTTTTCTATGGCAACAATGTGATGTAGTAGTATAATATATGACAGTAAAGTAGTATACTACAGTCTAAAAGTATAGTATGAATCAGCAAAGTAGTACAATTTAAAGCAGTTTAGTAGTCATAGAAGTACTAAAATTTTCGACCTTCTTTCCCATTAAGCATATAGGAATAAAAATTTAATATTTTAGTTCAACTATATCTTACTCAAGCGTTACATTCGCAATGTCATATTTATAATGCCTCGCTTCAGCAGTAAGAAAAGGGAAGCTGTTCCCACTCTGTCTCTCCGCCTTCAACTAGGCACCCGCATCCGCACCTGTCTTTTATTTTATCTAGATGTGCCTGTGTGTGCGTGTGTGTGTGAGCCACTGGTGCTTGCTGTTCTCGCTGTAGCAGTGTTTACTGTACAAGCAAACTAACTGCCGCTGGGCCAAGTGTAGCATACTTTTTTACAGCCAAAAATGATGAAGCTCCGACTCGTTCCTGCTGCCACTTCTTCTTGTCGCAAAAAAGAAGAAGAAGAAAACACCCGAAATAAATTTAAAATGCAATTTAATATAGATTCAAGCACAAGTTGGGGCGTCTCTAATGTGCTTAATTGTTGCCCGGCTCATACATAATGATAAGCGGCTGGCCCCCACGCTTAATTAACATGACTAATGCAATGAGCTGAGTCACGGCTAAAAGAGGAGGGCAAAAAAGAAAAAAACGGCTAAACTAACCGCTAAATAATGAGCTAGTGGCTAATCAGCGAACGTGTTCGGGCGACGCCTATGACCTATGGCAACAAAGGACAGAGGACGCCCAAGCTTAAACTGAAACTAATTTAGAGAACACAGGGCACACACACACACACATGAGCACACACTCACACACTTGTCTAGCTGATAAAGCTGAAGAGAAATTGTGCCAGTCATAACTCAAAGGATGTTTGTTGGGACGCGCTGTTTGAGTCGCTGCGCGTGTCTGCATTATGGGCCATCATTCAGAGGCGTCAACACGACGACAGAGAGAGAGAGAGAGAGAGATGGAGAGAGGTGGAGTGAGGTAGTGAGAGTGATAGAGGTAGTGTGAAATCTCCTGTGAGCGTAATCATAAAAATGCTGGGATACCTAATCCTTTCACACACACACACACACACATGTACACACACACTATCTCAGTCGCCAAGAAAAACGCATTTAACCATGAAAGGACGATGTCGAGGACAACTTTTTTGTTGTTAACGCTGTTTGCTGAATACGTAAAAAGGATTTTGCGCACCTTTCAAAATATCCTCTTCGTGTTTTTTTATTTCCTTTTCTGTATTTTTTTTTTTGCCTCGACTATTTACATGCTGATGATTGAATGAATGGATGAATGCCAAGGCCCTGGCAAAAGTTTTGCTCGGGTCAGCGTACTAATCAGCCAGTGTCCTGGCCGGTGTCCTTGCCTCACTTGTTTTGATTATAAATTGAAAACTTTGGCCTGGCCGCATTCTACTTTTTGCGCCTTTTCAAAATCAAAGTGTTTGGCTAGGAATTTCCTAATTCTCTGGACATCTTTTTTTTTTTTTTTTGTTCTGTCTCTCTGATGGCATTTCCATATGTTCATATGCAAACCCGGTTAGAGGCGGTCAAGCGCATAAGGTCGTTCGTTCAAGTGGAAATGGAAATGGAAGTTGGCAGGACACGCACACATACATACACATACATACATGCATTCGTATATGGCCATAAAGGATATGCTTGTTAGTAACCAAATTTCTGTGACAATGACAAGCGAACAAAGCCTGGACACATGGAACTTTCTCTGACACTATCAAGCACTTTTCATTGAAGGTGTCATGCCACTGGGGCCTAATCGATATTTATTAGTGCAAATGGAGCTTCCGAGCTCAGATTTTTGCAAATATTTTGTGCTCAACAAGGCGTGTGGCCTCCGCTCGAGTGTGCCAAAAGGCAAATGCATATCACATTAATCAACCGAATTTTAGCCATTGAAATGTTGAATGAAATGGCATCAGAAATGAATTTCCATAAGAAAAATGAAATTATTTGCATTCAAATTGAGTAAATTCAGGAAATTTGTAAGCTGCAATTGCCTTAGAGGCTTGCATAAAGCTCATTGCTATGACACTCGCCGGTTGCTTTCGGAAGCTAATTGATGCGATTAAAACGGACAGCATACCTAGCTTAAGCTGGGACAGAACAGTCCATTGAAAAATTTAAATATATATAAATATTATGATCATTATCTCAACAGCTTTTATAAGCAGTGCTGCATTTTACAACACTGGCAACATATATATTGCTACATTAAAAACAAAATTTAGTTTTTACTTACACCTAACTTGAGTTCCTCATATATTTTAATAGTTTTTTGAGCTAAAGTTCTCATTGGGTCTATTTAATGTTTGCCTGAAACATGCATTTTACAACACTGATCACCATTTCTGCTCATTGCAACAACTATTCTATTCTCGGAATTCATTCTATGTTCTCTTTTTGGTAGACTGCTAAGCCTTTACAATAAATATCCAAACTTACATCACATTTGCACATTTTACAGCACTGCCTATGCAACATTGATTACTCATTAAACAATTCGCAATATTCTGCTTTAAAAGTCTTTCTCATATAAACCATTAACATTGCCTTAACATTTCGACAAATTTTTTACATTTCGTGTGAGCTTTTTCAACACTTTTCGATAATAGAGCCTTTCACAGCACTGGTGCCTTTTCAAATTCCGTCAGCAGCCAACTTCGCGCAGCTTTTTCAAGCAATTTCATCGTGACATTTCAGTTTTTTTTTTTTTTTTTTTAAAGAAAAGTAAAAGAATTGAAAGTGGTTTGTGTAACCATGTCGATCTCGAACTATAGATTGCAGACCAAGGTGCGCCTGCAGCCGCTGGTGCTCTTCCAGATTATTTCCGCCTACGAGCGCCGCCCGAAGACGGCCAAAATGGTCGTGGGCACGCTGCTGGGACGTCGCGACAGATGCAACGACACCATTGACATCACCAATTGTTATGCGGTGCATCACAAGGAGCAGCAGATTGGCGACATGGAGCAGTTCAAGCTGGACACTGGGTACGTCGGCGAGATGTTCGATCTGAATCAGGTCACCTATCCGCAGGAGAAGATCATCGGCTGGTACACCACCGGGAGGACGCTCTCCCGTTCGGCGGCGGCCCTGCACGCCTTCTACTCGCGGGAGTGCGGGGATATGCAGCCGCTGCATCTGCTGGTGGATACATCACTGAGGGGCGGTCGTCTGACCACACGCCTCTATTGCGCCGTCACGATGGGCGTGCCGGGCGGCACTCGAGGCCTGCTATTCACACACTTGCCGCTGCTCAAAGTCAGTACAGAGGGCGATGAGGAGGTCGCTCTGCGTCTCATGCAGAACCAGGCGCTGCATCCCACCAAGCAGCTGGGCCGCATGCTGCCCGAGCTGGTGCACGTGCTGGAGGCCACACGAGAGCTGGAGCAGAAACTGGATCTGGTGATGCGCTATATCAACGATGTGCTCTCACGCAAACGCCGTCCGGACAATAACATTGGGCGTGCCCTGCACGAGGCGTTGACATCGGTGCCGATGCTGGACGCGGACAGCTTTCGTACCATGTTCAATGCGAATGTTCGCAATATGCTCATGAGCATTACACTCGCCAGCATGATCAAGACCCAAATGGAGCTGAGCGAGAAGCTCTCCTATTTGCCAGATAATTAAAGACTGTCAATTTTCTGAACTCTGTATTCGAATGAGTCGATCGCAATTCAACTTCAATTGCGCGCATTAAAAACAAGTGTTGTAGCAGTCAGCTTTTGTCTGTCTTCGGGCGTGGGCTTTGTAAATTTGGGCAATCAGGTTAGAATGAAATGAAATGTACATATATATGTATGTATGTAAAATGTGGAAGAGGGCGTGGCAGGCAACACAAGTTTGTTGTATTTTGTTGTTGTTGCTATTTTCATTTCTTTTCCCACAACATTTTTAACAAAAATTATACAAAATGTTGGCAATATAAATATTTTACTCTTTGCTCTCTATATTTATATATAAATAGTGCTTCTTCTATAAGCCAAATGCACATTGATATACCCTTATGCAATGCCAGCTCAGCAAAGCCTTCGGGCCATCTATAATAACCGATATAATACACGTTATAAGCAGACATTTTATCTGCGCATTGTCGCTGTCAGCGCTGCAATTGTTGTTGTTGTTGCTGCTGCTGTTGCTGTTGCTGTTTGAGCTGAGAGCAGCTCAGGCGCTGTTTTTCCGATCTGCTCAATGCAATTTTTTGCATTCGTATAATAAATATATATTACAGAAGTGATAATGGCAGCGATTGCATAATGGATTAAGTGTCAGGACTCAACTGTTCGGGCAATGCTAAAGGCAGTTGCTGTTGTTGCTGTTGTTGGTGTTGTTGTTGTTGTTGTCGCTGACGTTTTGCTGTTTGTCGTTATATTTAAGCCATTATCAATGTCGAATGTGGAGCGTAACCGCGAATGCCACATGCCGCATGCCGCATGCCGCATGCCACATTGCCACAGAGCCACGCCTCTGGGGTCTTTGCATTTCTGGCTCTGTTTGCATTTCAACTTAATTTGAAGCGATTTATTAATTTTTTCCAATACCCATTGAATAGCAGAGCGTGAGGGTATATTGAGTGCGTATTGGATAGCGGAAGATGAAGAAACCTTGGAGATTAATCATAATCAATATTCTATTTTGATGGTTTGTCACCCTTAGAACATACAGATTCAAGATCTTCAATTGTCTTTGGCATATATGTGCCAATAATTCCTAGATTATAAATATTTAAAATTTTAGATAGAAATCATTTTAGATAAGACAATACATGCCATAGAATGGCTCGAATAGAATAGAAAAGCTAAGGCTTCACATGGGGTTATTGAGTTAAAGGGAATAGATAATATATTTTTCATTATTTTCGCTATGTTATTTCCTTAGAAATATTTTTTTTTTAAATTTTTTTTTATGGTTTTTTATTAGGCTCAACTCTCCATTTGAGTCCATAGTTCTTCTCACCCTCGTTTTTGAGCTCAAAATTGTAATAGCTAAGTTAATAATTAATATTAATTATATATTATATTAAATATTTATTATTATATTTAATATTAATTTTAATTTAATTTAAAATTAATTATATATTATATTTAATATTTAATATTAATTATATGTTATATTATATATATATTATATTTATTATTTAATATTTTTCTATACATTTACTGTAAAAATTTGTGTTTCATTTCATTTCTTCTTTTTCAATAATTTTTAATTATTCTTATAAGAAGAAAATGAAATGAGACTATGAACTATGATATATAGATAGGTTCAAGAATTTAGCAAGGAAAGAATGCAGTCTGGCAGGTGCTCAAGTTGGGATCTTTTAAGTCTGTATCTAGATCAAAGAGGAGTATCAGACGCAAGTTTGGTTCTCATATCTTATTCGACTTTTCTCTTTTTCATAGAGTCTAGGCATTTTGTAGTCAAGCACGCCCGCTCAGAGCAAAATTCTTCTTCTTTTTTAAAAAGCTGCGACATGGCTTGCAGCAGCTGATGCTGTTACTGCTGCTGCTGCTGCTGCTGCTGCTGCTGCTGCTGCTGCTGTTGCAATTAATTAAAGCTGCGATAATATTGAATGCAGTAATGTGTGCCAAATCAAAAGGCAAAAATCAACAGACCCAGGGCTGAATAACTGGAAGCGGGGCGGTGGGACGGCGGGGCTGAGGGGCAAATGCAAATGCAAATGAGCAGCGCACGCGCCATTTTGACAAATGAGGGCAATCAAAAAGTTGCATGCGCCCAGGCTTAATGCGTTACACAAGATCACGTATACGCAACGCTCTCGCTGCTGCCGTTGCTGCCAAGACGTTGCAACTTTTTGCGCTAATTAATGTCATAAGATGTTATATAAATGTATATAAATGTATATTTATACATATAGATATATAGCGAAATGCTTGTGCCACGTGTTTTAATACCCTGCACGCGCTGGCCTCATAACTTTTGGACAGTTTGCCGCCCCCTTTCGACGTGTTTGGATTTTCAGCGCCAAATCAATGGGCGACAGACAGAGAAAGAGAGAGAGAGGGAGGGAGGAAGACGGAGAAAAGTGTGCTGCAACGCAACGAGCTCGATTCAAGCAGGATTTATGCTTTGGCCACAGTTTAGGTGTCAGCTGCAGGCCAAGCCAGCGCTGAAATTACGATTGTGACCGCAGCCAAACGAGCAGCAGCAGCAGCATCTGAATGAAGCAGAAAGTATCAGTGTCAGTGCCAACTAGCTTACTCTGGGCGAAGCCAACTCAGCATTTGGCAGACCTATACATATAAATAGAGACACATATACATATAGCTATCCACACACGACATAACTTCTATATAGGTATAGATATATACGTATATGTATATAAATACATATATATCACAGCAAAACAAATATAAATATGAATGGGCAGAAGGTTGCAAACTATGAAAGTACGAACTCTAAATGCGCTTGCAGTTCTATATGAAATAAGAATATAGAACATATTATATAATATAGTAATCCGATTACCCAACAAAATTATAAATATAGCAAGGAATCAACATAGGCTACACAATATATCGAACAACAAACTTTCTTATATGTTAACTGAATGTTCAACCTAACCTAACTTTTGATGGAGTCAACAAAACTATTGAATCCAAATATATATTCATATTACGACTAGGACTAGCTGCCACAGCAAGTTTCAGCCAGCTAGCACCCAAGCGAGCTCGCATAGAACATTTCACATTAAGAGGCCAAACAACTAGCCCAAGTGTATGGGGAGCTCACAGCTGTCACACAATTCATGAGCAAATTATAATACCCTTATTGGCAAGCGCATAAATATGATGTGCAAAAAAACCACACACACACACACACACAATCGTTTATAGTGGTTGTGTGTGTGTGTGTGTGTTGGAATAATAGACAGCGCATTGTGGGCGTGTAAACGGGAAACGAGCTTAAAAGTTGCAAAAGCAAAATAAAGATTGGCATAGATATGCACGTGATTGGAATGTAAGTTGGAAATTAAGTGGCTCCTGCGGCGCCAGGGAAACCAAATAAAAAAAAAAAAAAATACGAGAAGAAGAAGAAGCTGGAACGAACAGAACGAAATCTTTTTGCCAAAAACAATATATGTCATATACACAACACACACGAGCTGTTGACTGGGCTGGGCCGAAGACAAGCCAGAAATGGCCAACGAATTGAGTGGCACTGGCAAAACGGAAAATGAAATGCACATTAGCAGGGCGGGGGCGGTGCTGTAGTGGCGTAGTGGCGTAGGTACTCGCAGCAGCAAATGCCGATGGCATAAGCGTAGGAAGGAAATTGTTACGTAGGCCAAAAACGCAGCAAGCCAAAGCGAACGACGAAGCACAGCAAGTTGGCCCAAAGAAAAGCGCGCGCACAAATCGAAATAAATAAATAAAATCAAATGTTCTGTGGAAAAACTTTGGCTTCAGCCAAAAGCTAACTTAGGTGAAAAATCTACACCGCCTGCCGGCAACCGACGTCTCCCTCCCCCAGCTCGCACAAAGCGCTGAAATTACATCTTATGAGCGTCTGGAGGTTACGCTTTAGGGAGCAGCGACGTTCAGTCGACCAGCTGAAGAACTACCCACCCCAGTCGGGCAGGCAGTCAGCTAACTTGGCGTGTACGTAACGGCAGCGTAACGGAAACGGAAACAAAGCGATAAACTTTTGTTAGTGTAGCGAACACCAATCCACACTCGAGGCCCACGAGAGCGTAAAAGTGCGAAAGTGCGCGCACCACTGCGACCCACGTAGCACCAGGCACCAGGCAGAAGGCAGATAGCAGCAACAGCAGCAGCAATAGCAATAGCAGCAACAGCAACAGCAACAACAGCAATATCAGAGGCAAGCTTGCCTAGAAGCCATTGCTTTTCAAGCTATGCGTTGCCTTTGGTTGCGCCTTTTAAGACACAGGCAACAAAAAATGAAGCAGTTCCTAACGGAAGCAGCACAGTAACAGCACCAGCAGTAGCAGCAGCAGGAGCAGCAGGAGTAGCAATAGCAGTAGAAGCAGCAGCAGCAGCAGCAGCAGGAGTAGAAGTCGCAGTAGCAGCACTAGTAACAGTAAATACAACAACAACAAGAACAGCAGCTGCAGCAACAGCAGCGTGTAAATGTCGGCTAACACTTGGCTGCGTTTCCTGACAAAGAAAATAAGTCGAATGTGTGAGAAAGTGAGGCAGGCCTGACTGGGAAATACCCGGTAAACTAGCCAAAATATACCAACATATATAATTTGCGAATGGTTGAAGATTAATTAAGTATAAAAATAACAACAATAAAATAAATATATAATAAATATAAAAATAAAAACTAAAAAAAAAAAAAAATACAACAAAAAAGCAATATTAAATTTTAAAAAATAAATTAAATTAAAATAAAATTTAAATTAATATAAAATATAATAAAAATGAATTTAAAAAAATAAAACAAATTAAAATGAAATAAGGTTTAAGTAATAGTAAAATAATAATAAAATAACAAAAATTTAACTGATTAATTACTATAAACAAACAACAACAAATTTTAGATCAGATAAGGAATATTTTTAATAAATATCTATTTAGGTATCTTAAAATATACTCAATTGAAAAAAATTTTAAAATAATATTAGTATTAAATTTTAATAAATATATAATATTAATAATTAAAATTTATCAAATAAAATACACAAAAAATAACAAATTTCAAATCAGTATATAAAACAAAAATAAAATAAAAATTAAAATATATAAATAAATACTAAAATAAATAAATATTTATTTAAATAAACAATAACATATTTTAGATGAATTAAATGAATTCGAAGACTATTTTTTAGAAGAAGAATTCTCCATTTTATCAAGTTTTTTAGTTGCATAAAAATACAATTAATAATTGTAGCTAAATTATTAATTACAATATAATAATTCTATTTATTAATAATTTGCCAAATTTAAAAATAATAATAATTTAAATATAATAATTCTATTTATTAATAATTTGCCAAAAATTCCTCTTCTAACTGAACATATCCCCAGCAACATGAACATAGGGTATGCGCAAAGGGGGTAAACACAAGAATAAGAAGAAGTAAAGTAGAAGAAGAAGAAGCAAAAAAAGAGAAGAAACGAATCCCTTATGTGTTACTGAGACTCAATTGGCCCGCGTGCGAGCGCGGGGGACCTCTTACAGACTCGACTGGCTGCCAATGTGTGAATTACGAGTGTATTTTGTAGCGTCTGAGATTTTTAGCCAGCTTTAAAGCCAAAAGAGCTAGAAACGGCTGAAAACACACACAAAAATCAACATCAATTTGAGCTAAAATAAAAAGTCGAATCTAATTTGCTTTGCGAAACAATTGATTGACTACACGAATCTCAACCGAAATCCAATAAAAATCACGCTAAAAACAAGTAGGAGAATCCAATGACTAACAAGCCAAAAGAAGGAAAAATCCGCAAAGAAGTTTCCCAAGGAGCAACGCAAAGTTGGGGCTAAAAATCTTAATTTTCCACAACAGAGAAACGTGACAAATTTTCGCTGGTCAACGCATTTCCCAAAACTGTTTCAAAACTTTACACACGCTCAAGGCTGTGTGTGTATGTGTGGTTGTTGTAGGTCGATTGTTTGTTGCCAGCCTTTTTTTGCCTTTTTGTTTCTGGTCTTTTGGGTTAGCCCCAACAACCAATTTTCTTTGTGTATTTGCAGCCTCCATTTTATGTTGCTTCCTTGTCCTTTGTCTTCGCTTTCAGTTAACTCAAGTGTACACTTGGCCAGAAAGTGTCTTAAGCAGCCAATATGTTAGTTGTTAGCATGTTAATTTTATGGACAAGCTACTCCTTTAAGCCAATTAGTAGCTGACTTTTGTCCATGACAATTGATGGCCGAGTGAGAAAGTTGTCGATTGTCCGATGATGGAGAGAGGCTGGGAAGGGACTTGAGTTTTTTACTGTGGGAATGGGTTGGGAATAGATCAATACAATGATAGCCAGGGGCGTGGAAGAGGAAGCTTCTTATGCTGAAGCTGATCGAACAACTCTCGTATAGGTTAACAGATTTCCCATATATTATCTAAGATTTACTTTAGCTGTAAGATAATACTAAACATCTTTTGAACAGTTTTTCTTAAGCGGAATTCTCTAACTTTAAATTCGTTTTGAGCTACATAAGTTTCTATTTTACTAATTGAATTCTAGAATCCTGAGTTCAACTGGAAAAAAGATGGATTTTTTTAAAAGAATAAATCATTTACAGTTAAAACTTAACAGAAAGTTGAAGCTAATGCTTGAGTTTCATATTATGTTCATATTATGTTCTACTCCCTCATATATGTAGACAGTCTATAGAGGAAATTAATAGTATCCAACTCAACTCAACAATTAACTGTTAATCATTTTCCTTTGCCCTCCCATCACATTACGAGCCTCTTTTATTAATTCCCACTAAAGCCTTTACATTCATTCGTCATTCAAATTGTTATCTGATGGACTATGGAGAAAACATGTTCCCCAACCATATTAAATGCCAGCTCAATTTCAGCTGGAAATCAAAGTCTATATTAGTCAAGGTTTCATTAAAATGGACGGCATTGTCGTGTATGTAATCAACTGGACCCTCGCACGATTAAACATTTCCTCGAGTGCCAAACAAAAACTGCCAGCCGCATTGGCCAAAAATGTCATTTCATCTAAATGCACCTTTTTTCCTTTTGTCAGTTTTCTCATTTGATTTATTGTATGGCCAAAAGTATTTGCGGTCTCTGTTCCAGAGTGTGTGCGTGTGTAGGGTATATGAAATGTAAATGTCTGGCTGATTTGTTTAAACAAACGTATGTGTGTGTGTGTGTGTGTGTGTGTGTGTGTGTGTGTGTGTGTGTGTGTGTGTGTGT
>NW_022045960.1:243089-273067 GCF_001654015.2 Drosophila navojoa
GTGTGTGTGTGTGTGTGTGTGTGTGTGTGTGTGTGTGTGTGTGTGTGTGCGTGTGCGTGTGAGGGCCTTGTCTCTACAGCTGTCAGGTTCAATCTTGTGCTCGTTTGTGCCCTTAACCCAAACCTGAACCGCACTTTCTTCTAGTGTTTGCTCTGGTTTTGCTACTGTTGAGGTGCTCTCCGTGTTTCTCTCCCTCCCTCCCTCTCTCTCTCTCTCTCTCCTTCTCTCTGTCGTCCACTTGTCATGTCACTCAGCGTCATTGTCATGCAGACAATGCCAAGCAGTTGGACAGTCGGCAAGGAAAGGACAGACAGATTTCAGTCTTTAGTCTGCTGCCCAGATAGCTCAACTACCACACCCGCTCTCCCACTCTCCCTCTCTCTCTCTCACTCTCTCTACTCTTGGCTATTTTTCGGCTTTTGCATTTCATTTACATTTTCAATGTCAGCTTCGCCTTCCAAAGTCTCTCGCTGCGAGCTGTTAACCAGCCGTTTGCTGACATTTCACGTAATTTACCGTTACAAATCAATTGTCAGGCGATGGTCGAGCCTCGCTCACAATAGACATGACCTCTCCACCCACCACTCCAGCCTCTCACTGTGTCAGCGAGTGCCTTAAGTAAAAGCGGCCGCATCGACCAGCTGCCCAAAGTGTTGAATCGTTCGTCCAACAATACTTAAATGCTATGTTCCAATATTTTATGCACAATTTATGTTAATTTGCTCACAGTTTAGCCAGAGAACACACACACACACAGAGAGAGAGAGAGAGAGAGCGATAGAGAGACTGAGCAACATATTTTTATAGCCTTGCTCGATATTTATGCGCGATTTTTTTCGCATTGAACCGAAATTGTTTGGCTGCTTATGGCATGCCATATATATATATATGTTTATACATATATAAATACATATATGAGCGTACGTGCTTTAGCAAAAGTTTTCGGTTTCATTACACACACACACTCGCACACACACTCGCACACACATTGACATTCACGCACATGTGTTTGTCCTGGCTTTCAGTTAACATTTTGACAGCGAAGGCTTTAAGTTGTCAGCGCGTTCTTTAGCCATATTATTGCCATTGTTGGTGCTGTTGCTGTTGTTATTGTCGCTGTTGCTGTTGTTGTTGTTGTTGTTGTCGTAGCATTTTGGCGCTTATTAACATATTGTTGTTTTGCGCCTGTCGCGCCATTGACAATTCATTTTGTTATCACCACACATGCTAAAGCTTAGCGGCAAAAACTCTAAAAACAAAGCCCCAAAAACTTTCGCTCGAGCAAAAACAACATTTGCACAAACACGACTAGCCGTTGCGCCTGTAGCCCAAAAAAGGGTTGTCTGACACTAGGGGTTGGCCAGGTTGTGTTGTCGATTATTAGAGGGCAGAAGAAGAACTCATATATGACTTTTAAGTCTTCAATAAAGATTATTAAAGCAAGTCTAGTAAATTTTCTATAGTTATATTCTTATCGATAAGTTATTGATATGCGTATGCTTATCGATAATATTTGTTTGTTTGAAATTGAATTAGAGTTGTTGTGTTTATAGCTGGCATACCAACAGAAATTATTGTCTTTAGTTTAAAATATCTCTTGGAGGTAATCGATAACATTTCTAACTTATGCACAAGTTTTTTTTAAACAAAACTATGTTTTTGATACTCCAAAATATGAATATTTTTCATTGAAAATGAAAATATATGCTGAACATGTAAGCAGCTTCAAATAAATGAACGATATATTATCGATAACATAATTTATCATCCCAAATTTCTCTTTAACTGCATCTAAGAACTACAAAAACTCATTTTCTAGCATAAGCCTGAAAATCTGTTAGTACATTTACATTAACGATATATTATCGATAACAGGATTTATCTATTTAACTGAAATTAAGAACTAAAAAGCCCCAGTTGATACTAAAGCGCGAAAACTATGTAGTTCAGCTCATTTGGTGAACGATATGTATCGAATGTTATCGGCAAAATGAATTTTCGGCATTTTCAACTAAAAATAGGAATTATACATAATCAAATTCTTATTGCAATGGCTAAACATGCAATGCAAATCCTTTTTGTTTATTTACATTGAATATCCCCGCTTTCTTCTTTGCCTAGAGGGCATCAACAAATACTTTTTGCCAACAAAGTATTTATGTTTTGGCATGTGAAAAACTTTGCTGTCAGTTGGGAGATTTGTGCTAATGATATGCTCTGACAGTTGAACTAAGCTAAATACACAAAAGCTACCAGAATCTCACATATAATAAAATAACAAGCCAGCCACAATGCCAGCCTGTCTATCTATCTAACTGTCTGTCTGCCTGTCTGTCAGTTTGTCCGTCTAATATGTTTGGCTGATTAAAGAGCAGCTTAAAGGGTGGCAACAGCAGCTCAGGTGCAACAGCTGCTGCATCAAGTTGCATATGCATATGTGCCAGCATCTTATGACTAAATTGCCATGCACTTTAGTTGAGATGGAACAGCGGGAGAGACAGAGAGAGAGAGAGGGGGGAGAGGGTGAGAGAGATGGCGGAGTTGAGTGTTGGAAGTTGAGGTAGTAGCTGAAAGCGTGCTTAGCTGCAAAGACGTTGCTGCAGCTGCCTCTAAAGGCATTTTAAGCTGTGCAACACACGCGCACCCTAACACACACACACACACTAACACACACATACTCATGTGGTTGCTCGTTATTATTAGCATAATTACAGGCGCATTAGCGTGCTGCGGCTTTGGGCTTTGAGCTCTGGGCCTTCCGCCTGGCCAATTGGCTGTGCTACCTGATTATGACAGCCTAAAAGCCAGCCAACAGCACCGCACCACCAGCCCTACCGCACCCGCCTCTACTTTATGTAAATTTCCAACATAGATACAGTTATACATATACATTTAAATGAATACATTTTGCTTTTCGCTTGAATTTTCATTAACTTTGCATTAATTTGTCTACGCTTTTCTATTTTCAGCTGAATTTGTCGACAGACAGACAGAAAAAATCGCACAAAAAATTAAAAGCCTTAAAGAGCCCAACAGCAAAAGCAACACAAACGAAGCGAAAGAGAGGGAGATAGAGGAAGAGAGAGAGAGAGAAAATTCGAGAGAGAGAGAGAGAGAGAGTGACATCTGATAGCTGTACCTAGAGCTATAACTAGGAATTGAATACGATGCGTTTACAGCTGCTCGGGCTGTTATGCCTGGCATTAGGCGCAGCTCTGGCTGCTGCCTATAACAACGACAGCAACAACAACAAGAAAAACAACAACGACAACAACAACAACAACAATGCCAACACACAACAGCAGCCAATCTACACTTATCTGACCACATCGAGCACGTCCAGCCACAGGAATGATGCTCCAGCCATGCAGCCGGCCATTGTATACGAGGCGTCTATGCCAAAGCAGGAGACGCGAACCGTCAGCACGGCGAGCTCGACCACAGCGGAGGTGGCTTCAAAGAAAGTCATCGGTTCCAGGTGAGTGCACACACACACAAACAAACCCACACGCACACGCACACGCACACACACACACACACATGCACACACAGACATGCACAGAGTCTGAGCGCGTTTTTAATACCCTAAAGCCATTGCAAATGAACGAGTTCGGGCATATTGATTACGTGTGAAAGCATGAACGGGTAGGAGAAGGAGGCGTCTAAGGCCTAAGGCATAGCTATGGAAATAGATTAACAATGCATTGCAATGGTTTCTCCTTTTTACTCTATAAAAAATCCTCAAGTTTTGCCGTGGCTTTATGGAGTTCAACTACTATGTCATTTTTATCTGATCGATAAGTATCGATATCAACCTTATTGAATATACACTGGATACGAACTTGAGTATACCTAGTCTTATAGTTCATTAGATCAAGAATGTAGATCTAGTTAAATTCTGAACTCAGTTCAGTAACTTTTGTATTAACCTTAAATATCGATAAGTTCCGATATCATTTGAATTATATATTGCTCGTATGTTAGAGGCATAGAACAGTTATACGTAGATATATCATGATAAGAATGTAACAGCTAAACCTAGTCAATAATAATATTTAAGCACTACCGTTTCATACTCTGATCGATAACTTCTTCCATATTTTGCCTTCACAATTCACTCTGATCGATACCTTCCTGCATTCTCATCCTGCACAACTTACGCGCTGAATCTCTTGCTGTTCTAGCTCTCATCACATAACATGATCTCACTTTACCTAAGGCAGAAAGTTCGATAAAAACCTTGATTGGTAGTGAATGTTTGTCCGCATGTAGCTCGAGGTATTTTGCTTAGGCTATTTTTCAGTCAGGTACGCCCGACTAGAGCGCATTCGCTGCTGTTGCTGTTGGTTTTCTTTTTTACAGTAGAGGCCGAGCACCGCCCGTGCACCACTCCAGATTCTCGGATTGGCCTTTGTTTGCGTTTGTTGTTGTTGCTGCTGTTGTTGTTGCTGTTGTCGCTGGTTGTTAGGCAAAAGTCTTTTGTTTGCGCAGCGTTTTTGCAATTTTTGCCACTAATTGAAATAGAATTTGCCTTTTGTTGTTGCGCGATGCTAGGTGGTATGGATGCGTGTTGGCGTCCGGGGGGAGCTGGGCGTGGTCAGCTAGCCAAATGCCTTAGTATTTTAATTAATTTGCTCAACAGGCGCCACTTGAGGGGCCCCAACCGCCGCATACCTAAAGGCGCAGCATTTAAAAATAACAAAGTAACAGCCAACCAAAAAAAAAAAACCAAAGAGAAAATTGTTAAAGGAAAATGGAAATTGCAAAAGGAAAACCAACAACAAGCTAGGCACAAATTGAGTGCTCATTAAGTTCAAATCAATGCTAATCAGTTTGGCTTCTCTCAAGCACTTTTCATTGGGGTTTCCTTTTCTCAGTGGCTCCAGCGGATAGTCAACCCCTTCGACCCCTTATGAAAATGAATATTTTTCCTTGCCTTTGTCTCCGTCCCGTTGGTGTATTAACAAATTCACGGTCTCGCTTGTGGCATATGCTAAACAGTTGCCGCTTAGCGCTTGATAATGTTAACGCACAGCTGTCGCTGCGAGCGACTCATAATGTTAATGCTTATGTTAATGTTAATAGCAATGATCATTAAGAGACGTTTGCGTTTTTATGTGGCAAAACCTTGATGCTGCAAAGTGTAGTTGTATATGCGTATAAACATATATATGTATGTAGGTTTATACATAAAAATGTAGCTTGTTATGCTTAAATCATTTGGTTTCTTTTTTTGCAAACTCTTAAATTATTTAGTTTATTAAAAAATCTATATATACTTTTTATAAAATTATGTATGAAATATAGTTAATTGAATTAATACTATTTTAGCTTCCTTTGTCTTTTTATTTTTTTATTTTTTTTTTTTTTGTATTAAAATATATATAAATATTTATGCATATTTTTTACATTTATTTATTGTTTTTCTGCATATACATAATACATTTATATGTATATTTATATTATCCGGCATCTATCACATTTGTTTATTATACATATATTATATATTATATATATATTTTCCATAAATATATTATGTATTAATTTTTTTCTATATATATTTATCAGACTTAATTTTCATTTGCTAAATTTGCATTAATTACTTGAAATTATTTTTGGTTTACTTTTTTCTCTCCATTTTATGAAGCACATAAAAAGTCAATTTTAATGCTAGCTTATTTTAATCAGACTGCCATAAACAAATAAATTAATTATGTAACATGCCAAAAACAGTATATTTTTTTCAAAATTGATATATATCCGACACAATGCAAATGGCATTGCAATGCATGCACAAAGAAATTATTATAAACAAGCTGATGACTGGCAGATGCTCTCTTTGCATTAGATTATAAAAGGAATGGAATATTCTATTGAATACATCAGCGATTACTGACAATGAATTGCATTAGATAGGAATATATAAAGAAAAATACTTCAATTAATTCTTTAAAAAATATATATATATAAATGAAATGTTTGAAATTCAATTAATGTATTTATAAAACAAGAATTAAAAAAAAAAAGATATATATATATATATATATATATAGCACTATTTAAAAAAATATATATATATATATTTATACAAAATATTTTTATATAATTAATTTTATATTTTATATAAAAAATATTTTTAATTGAAAGACTAGAATTTATATATATAAATTTACTTGATTAATAAACCTTTTATATATCGCTGCTTATTTAATATTTAATGAATGCTTAATTTCAAGGACCTTGCAAAAAATGGATCAAACTCTCATATTTTTTTCTTATTATATTTCATCATTTATATATTTCATCATTGAATGGCTAACAAAATTTTCAAACGAATGTTTTCCACACTTTTCCACATATAACCCTGGAGCACCCCTAAAAGTGCCACGCCCACTCTAATGGCTATGCGTCAATCAAGTCAGTCAGCCCGTCAAGGCAATTAATTTGAAATTTATAATAGAATATTGCATAAAATGTTCGCTTTCAATTAAAATGTCGGAGCAATCATAAAATAAATAAGATAAATATTCAATTATTTGCTTTAAAATGCCAGCAGTAAAAAGATTGTGCGAAATTATGAAACTCTGATTTTTCAGCTGCCTGCTGCATAAGCATGGCCAAAACGCACACACACCCACACACATGGCTAAATCAGGCAAGACAGTTGTATGATATGCAGTTAGACAGCAGCAGCTGCTGCACGCGCGATTCACGTGCTTAAATGTTAATGATGTGCCATGTAGAAATCCCTAACTATGCACACACACACACACACACACACACACACACAAACACACTCACACATATATATGTATAATGCGTGTCGCTATGTTAACTAACTGCCAGCTAGGCCAAAGGCAACGGCAAATGCAAATGCATGCGCGGGAGGGGAGGGGATGGGGGGCATTGCATGGCCTTCGAGCGTGACTATGTGACTTTTCTCTTCTTCTTCCTCTGCTTCTTCTTCCTGCACACGCTGCGATTGCGAGTGCATTCAATTTCCATTAAAATGCCAACGAATGCGCCGCAAAATATGCACCATGACGTGGCTGTAAAATAATTTGCTCAACTTAATCGCATCCCATTTGCCATCAATCTCTGTCAGCTGTAGCATATCTACATGAATTTCATTTGCTTTCTAATTCACAGCGATGCCGCGGTGCCCGCGGTGGCCGTTATACTCGATGGCAATGAGCCGCAATTTACGGATGCCTTGGGCCAGAAGGTGCCCAAGCCGCAGCCATCGCTGCAGGTGGCCAGCCCCATTGATCTGCTGAATCCCGATCGCTATGAGTTCTACACGTTCGACGAGCACGGCGAGCTGGTAAAACGTCTGATGACCATGCAGGAAATCCAGAGCATTGTGGCGAATGGCGATGGCGAAGGCCCGTCGATAATTCATGCGGCACCGCAGCAGGGCAGCGAGCCGGAGAAGAAGATGCAGGACATTGTGGATAAGGTGCAGCATGTGCTCAACAAGCAGGTGGAAAGCAGCTCGTCGAAGAACGGCTCGGTGGAGGTGTTGCCCGTGCTGGATACACCCGATGTCTCCTCATCGTGGTCGCTCATTTTGCCCGCCATCTTTGGCAATACGGGTGGTGACATCTTCCCGCAGCAGAAGCCACAGCAAATCGTTATGACGCCCGAATCGGAGCTGGTGGAGACCTCAACACGCACCACAAGCACCACAAAGCGTGTGACCAAGAAGCCAAAGCCATCGAAGCGTAAGCCTGGCACCAGACGCAAGCCCAGCACCACCACCACAGAGATGACACCGCAGGTGGTGCAGGAGGACTTGGATCCACTCGAGTCGGTTTACACGGGCATGCAACAGTACCAGCAGGCGGCTGCCAATATGCCCGACTTTGATATCGCCCACATGCAGCCCATCTACCAGAAGTTGCCCAGCACCACTCGCAAGCCGGAGACAACCACACGGCGGGTTTTCTACAACAATCAGGAGATTGTGCACACGCCCACCTCGTCAGGCAGCCCGAACAGCACCACGGAAAAGGTTCAGCAGGTGGCCAAGAAGCCAGGCAATGTGCATCGCAAACCCACTCAACCACATCGTGTGAAGAAACCCAATGGTGGACATGGCAGCACTAGCAGCACCACTCACTCCACTGGTGGCAAGCAAAAGATAAAGAAGAAGACAACTACACCAGCGCCCACCACCGCCGCACCCACCACCGCCGCACCCACCACCGCCGCACCCACTTCAGCACCCACCGGTACCACTGGTGCAACAGATCCTGAAAAGCCAGCAGCGGCAGCAGCAACAACAACCACTCAACCACCAGTGTCCACCACACAAAAGAAGAAGAAGCGCAAGCCCACCCGCACACCCGGACATTCCAGCACCACCGGCAGCGGCGCTAAGCCGAACAAGCCCAAGCGTAAGCCAACCACCAAGCCCAAACCACATCACCCAGCCGCTGAACAGGTAACCGCCACATCAGCACCACATTACCAAGCGGTCAGCACACACAAGCCAGCGCGTCCACATCGTCCACACAAGAAACCCAAGCCCAGCAGCCCCACCACAGAGACGCCACCAACGCCATCATCCGGCGCTACTGATCCAGAATTAATGACCGAATCATCGGTGAGCACAACGCATCGGGATACTATAGATACCGCAAGCACAATTGCAGTGGCAACCACAGCGGCTACAACCACCAGCACCACCACAACGGCAGCACCCCCAAGCACCACCAGGCGACCCGCTTTACATCATCAAAAGATACATGGCAAGCCCGCACATGCGAGCACCACAACTACCACGACCACAACCACCAGCACCACTACTACCACTACCACCCCTAAACCACCAGTTATGGAGCATCATCAGGAAATCCACGTCAAGCCCATCCATAATGCGCCAGCCGCTGATTATTTGGAAAGCTACGGCAAAATAGCAACAACAACAACAACAGCAGCGCCCACTACCAGCACCACCCATGCGCCTGTCTATCCCGTGCCCAGCTACGATGCCGAAGCCACCGAAAACTTGCCCACATTCGTTGCCCTGGAGGAGGATAAGACGCAGCTAAAGAAGACGCCTCTGCCATTGCCCTCGCTCGCCCTGCTGCAACAGCAGCTGCAGCAGAGTGCCACACCGTCGCCCGCACCACAATTGTCGCCGGATCAGATACTATCCATGGACCAAATCGTGCAGAGCTTGACCCAGGATCTGCTAGAGGGCGATAAAAAGGATGCCAATGCACCACCGGTTAAATACGATAGCGCCGATAGCAAGGAGCAAATGGAAACTTTGGCCAACAAAAAGAAAATACCCGTCACAAGCACCACAACGACAACAACGACAACCAGCATCACCAGCCAGCCAAAAACAACAACCACCACGACAACAACCACCACAGCTAAGCCGATAATACCATCGCCCAATCCACTGGCAGCCAACTATGGCGGCAGCACCTTGGCCACCATGTTGGATGAGGAGGACACCAGCACCACTGAGGACCTAAACGACTCCACCGAAACCACCGGCACTAAGCAAACAACACTGAGCAGCATGGAGGGTGAACAAACGCCGATTGTGCTGATAACCGCTAGACCACAGTACTTCACCACCAATCAGGCCGCACCACAGGTGCAGCCACTGACCACAGTGCAGTCGGACGCCGAGCAGCAGGAGCCCGAGACCACCGAGTTGCCCAGCTACACACAGTTCCTGCAGACCACGCCCATGGCAGCGGATGACGAGCTCGAGGCAGAGGCAACCACAATTCGACCCATTGAAGAAGTCAATCATGTGGTTAAGTTCGAGCCACTCTATGCCGATGTGCCCGAGGCTGTGGTCACGGAACTGACGGAGCAACCCACAACGAACGGCTACTATGAACAGCTCGATGATGAGGCAACCACTGAGGCAGCACCACGTCTGCCCGTCACTGAGCGCGTCACCAGCACCACCAATGCCGTGGATGAGGACAGCACCGAGGTGACGCCCATGATAGCCAATCTGGTGGATCAGCTGAATCTGCAGGTGCTGCAGCCCACCGATCAGATTCTGATGTCCAATTTCCAGACCCAAGCGGCCACAGTGGCGTCCACCCTGGTGGATGGCAGCAATACGCTTGTCGCCGATGTCTACATGAACTCGAATGAGACCAAGGATGAGCTGCAGTTCCTCATGTCCGATGTCATACAGCAGATCACTCAGCCTGAGAGCTACAAGCCAGCCAATGATGATGATGCTCTTGACGATGATAATTCGCATCGTCTGACCAACTTTGCACAGCTGAACACGTCTTTCCTCTTGCCGCCTAAGCTGGAGGCGAGACCAAAACCAAAACCGAATCCAGTGGTGGAGCAAAAGATAACAAGCGCAACGAAAGAGCAGATGCAGGAAATCACAACCATAATGCCAAGCAAAAACGAGGAGGAAAAGCAGGAGGAGCTCATCAAACAGGAAGCTGATTACATCAATACGCCCGCACCTGAACCGGAGCAGCTGGAGAGCAGCACATACAGGGTGCCGGTGTTGTCCTTGTCGCAAATTTATGCACAACAGCAGCAGGACGAAGATGATGAGCAGCAAATATTTGAGCTGGAGCGACTGGAGCAGCTGAAGCCAAGCCAAGCTGCTGACAAACAGGAAGTCATTGAGCAGGCGACAAAGCTGGAGGAGCAGCAGAAGCAAGAAATGTTGAAGGAGGAACAGCGATTGAGGGAGCAGCAACGGTTGAAGGAGGAACAGCGTTTGAAAGAGGAACAACGGCTGAAGGAGGAACAACTGAAGGAGGAACAGCGGTTGAAGGAGGAACAGCGTTTAAAGGAGGAGCAACGGTTGAAGGAGCAACAGCGCTTGAAGGAGGAACAACTGAAGGAGGAACAGCGCTTGAAGGAGGAACAACGGCTGAAGGAGGAACAACGCTTGAAGGAGGAGCAACGCTTGAGGGAAGAGCAAATAAGGGAGGAGCAACTGCAGGAGGAACGATTAAAACAAGAGCAACTGAAGCTAGAACAGCTGAAGGAAGAACAGTTGAAGCAAGAGCAGGAGCAGGAGCAGCAGGCACAGTACCAGTACCAGCAACAGCTAGAAACAACAGCAGCGCCAGCTGATAGCTACGAAGCGACAACCAACGAACAGGTGCAGTCGGAGGAGAGCAAGGAGAGCAACTCAGTTGAAGAGACGACAACAGCCAGCAGCAGCAGCAGCAGCGTGGACGACGACGAGAAGCCAGATGCGCCAAAACGCGAGAGCGAGGAAGACCAGATGCCCGAGATGTTGACAAATGGTTACAACCAGCAAGTCCAAACGGAAGCCAACGTTGAGCAAATGGCGGCAACCACAATGCAGGTGCCAGTAGCCGAGCAGGAGCAGGAGCAGGAGCAGGAGGAGGAGGAGGTGCAGAAACTGGCAGCAACGGTGGCTGGGTCAACAAATGTTTACCAGGACGCACCAGAGCAAGAACAAACATCAAGCGAAAAGGAAGCTGAAAAAAGCGAAGAGGATGCCAAAACAGAAGAGGAGCTGGCCGAACAGCAGCAGGAGGACGAGGAGCAGCTGAAGCAAAGTGTTGAGGATAGCGTCACTAATGCGGCACAGCTGCAGCCGCAGTATACGGCCCAGGCATCTGAAGAGCAGCATTATCAAGATAACGAGCAGGAGCAGGAGCAGACAACGGCCAGCGTTGAGCTGGTCACGGAAATACCGGGTGATATGTCCGTTGTTTCATCTGAATCGGATATGTCGCTCAGCTCGGAGCAGGTCACCGAAAAACTAGAGCTAAGCACTGTGCCCACCATGGAGCTGAACGAGGAGGCACTGGAGGACATATCCGATGAGCTGACAGCAACGCTAACCGAGGAGGATACAACGAGTGCACAAAAATATCAGCTGGACGATGAGGATCCCTATGTCAAGCTGGGCGAGACGACGGCCAGTGTGGTGAGGCCCCAGCAGTCTGGAGAAAAGAAACCAGAGCAGGAGCAGTCTACAGAGAAGCTAGAGCAGACACAGCCACAGCAGAGCTACCAGACGACTGTAGCCTTGTCCCAGGAAAAGGAAAAGGAAACGGAGCCGGAACAGGAAGAGCAACAGAACTCCGAGCAGGAGCAAAACTACAAAGTCACCTTGCCTCTAGCTAGCTATGGAAATCAGCAAGCTGATGAGGAGGACGAAGAAGATCAAAACGATTATCAGCTGCCCATACTGTTACCCAGCAGCAGCAGCAGCAGCAGCAGCAGTAGTTCGACAACAACCACCACAACGACAACCACACGAGCGCCCACAACGACAACCACCAAGCGACTGCACACACTGAAGCCCGTTTCGTATTATGTGCAGCCGTCACTGCTCGGTGGCTACAATCAAGTGGAGCCACAGCCACCGAAACTGCTCGCCTACAATGCCAACAGCAACAGCCTGGCACAGCAGCAACAGTTGCTGCCATCATCGCACCGACCCATGCATCGACCCGCTTCGCTCACAAATTTAATGGCTGCATCCACGCAGGCAACGCGTCCGCCAGTTAAGCTCGAGCCGAGTCCGGAGAGCTCTCAGGGCCTGGAGGCCTCCACTGCCCGTCTCGATGAGGATGTCTTGTCCTTTGCACGGCTGTGCAATGAGCTCGCGTTTAGCTACTGGAAGTCCATAACCTCGGAAAAGATAAGCTCAGCCAGAAGTCTGGTCATCTCGCCATTTGCGCTGACCTCAATGCTATCCATGGTCTTCCTGGGCGCACGCGGCAGCACCTCGGGCGAAATGAATGAAATACTGAAACTCGACGATATGGTCACCTTTAATCCGCATTTGATTTTCCGTAACATCACCCAGTCGGTGGAGAAGTCCATGGAGCAAGATATAGCGACTGCGGCGTTTGTGCGCGAAATCTTTAGCGATCGTGCGAATGGCAAAATCCTGCCCTTCTTCAAGGAGAAGACGCAGCAGCTGTACGGCGGACATGTGGAGGAGGTTAACTTCCATGTGGTCAACGACATTGTAAGGCGTCGCACGAATCTGCTGGTGAAACGTCACACGATGGGCAAGGTTTTGGAGTATTTGCGCACGAACAGCGTTTGGGTAAATGGCCCGTTGGCCACAGTTTCAGCCAATCTCTTCCAGACAGACTGCTCCAGGGCCTCGATAACGGATCGCGACGGTGAGATGTTCTTCCAGGTGCATCCGACGGTGCGTCAACGCCGACTGGTGCCCATACCCGCCGTGCTCTACCGCTCCGGCTTCACGGCTGGCTATGAGCCCAAGCTGGATGCCACTGTTGTCGCCTTCGGGCGCATTCAGGATACGGTGAGCACCATCTATGTGATGCCGGGACAACAGAGCTCGGTGGTGCCCACGGACAATTTGGATCGCCTGGAGCGCAATCTGGTGGAGATGGCCTTTGGCCAGGATAATGCGTGGAGCAGCCTGATGACCTCGCTAATGGATCGGCCCGGCATGGAGGTGCAACTGCCACGTTTCTCGCATCGCTCGTTTGTCAATGCCTCGCTGGGACTGCAGAAGATGGGCCTCAAGGGACTCTTCAAATCGGACTTTGCTGACTTGCGCGGCCTGACCGGCAACGGTAATCGCGACATCTTCCTCTCCGACATGATACAGATCAATACGTTCAGCACTTGCGGCGAGGAGAAGATCTCCGACCATCATCATGTGGAAATGTACCCAGCACCGCCTCTACGCAAACGCAACAAGGATGTGGATGCAACGGACGACGATGCCTACGATTCGTCGGAGGCAATCGTGGACTTTGGTTCATTGGTGCAGGAATCGGCATTGGGCCGTGGCTTCTACGATGACTTACTCGATCCCAAGTACTTGGAGCTGCCTCTACCGTTGCGTCCGCGTCAGGCGCGCGTGCCCGATGCGCCCAGACTGCGCTTCGATAAGCCCTTCCTCTACTTTGTGCGCCACAATCCAACGGGAATGATACTCTTCATGGGTCGCTTCAATCCACGTCTGCTGCCATGAACAAATCAAATAACCAATTTCCCCCTAACCCCAGCCAGCCTTAAGTAAGCCAAAATACAGATAATTAAAGAAAAACAAAAATCGAAATGTTGTTAAAGCCCGTCTCCTCCAGCTTGAATAGAGGCGTCAAAGCAAATTTTATAGTAAATTCAATTTGCACGCAATTAAGTTAATTTTATGATTAATGCGAATTGCTGTGCCTTAATCCCGCGTCCGGCCCCAACTCAAACGATACGAGATTGATGTGCAGCAAAATAATACTTAAAAAAAAAAAAAACAAACAAATGATGAAAAATACTTAAAAAATACCTGCAAAAAATATGCCGAAAAAAGATTTACTTTTGCTATTCAAATTAATATAAATATAAATATAAATTCATATTTTTTTATATATAAATATTTGCAAATCATTTTCAATTTCTGTTTTCATTTTTTGTGCTCTTTGGCTTGCATTTATTTTATTTGCATTATAACATTTTCTACGTGCCGCAAACAACAATAACAACAACAACAAAATAAAGTTAAGCAAATTTGGCTACAAAATGCGAATGCAAATGCAATCATATTTTGGCAACAAAATAAAACAAAAACAAAACAAAATGCAACACAAAATGTAATTTTAGTAAAATAAACTTAAACAATACGCAAAACTAAAAGTTATGTATGCTATTCTATAAGCTTAATAAAAAACATACTAAATAAATATATATATATATATAAATAAATGAATAAATAAAATATACAAAATATAAAATAATTGTATTTGCAAATATTTCAAATTGATTCGCAAACAACCGTAAAAAATCTGCTCAGCTGAGCTTCTAAGCTGTTGAAGCTGTCCAGCTGCTTGTGGCTTAAGTCCAGAGCTTGTAACCCAGACCGGAAGTGTGTGTTGTTTCACAGTTTTTGCTCTACTCTCTTTTATTTTAATTTTCTTTGCCTGCCAGTGTTGTGCAATGGTGTCCCATAAAACATGTGACAGAGCAACAGATACACACACACGCACACACATAGATACCGGAGCAAAGGCATAATAAATTTAGTTAGACACTAAGGCGAAGCATATATGTTCTTACGGTAGATAAAATAGAGATGAAAAAACTTTGTGTATATTAAAAAATATTTAATAAAAAGTGACCAGTGTTAGAAGATTTCTATGGTAACAAGAAAAGAGGTGTAACTAAAGGCAGCCTAAATCCATCCAAATTGTTTATATTCATAGAAGTTTTTGGGATCGAGGGAAAAGACAACAGCATAGATAAGAACGTTAAGGGAAATTTTATACCAACAATACCAATTGTAAAATAGTACTGTAAACAGAGCACATACACCCATTTAAGAAATGTAAGAAAGTAAATCAGATAATTAAATATGCCAAGATATAATCGTACTACTCCAATACTTAATAGGTCTGAAATCGCCTGAAAATCAACAAGTATTATATAGTAAGCTAGAATTTCAGTCTTTTCAGGGACTACAGGAATGGAAGATCAATATTTCAATATACTATACAATATAATATATATAGTGAGAGCAAAATATCATTCAAATGCATTCGTAAGAACAAGAATGCTTTCAGAAACTAATTACCAGAGTTGAGCAACAAATATATTATATTTAAGTGCTTGGCAAAAGAGGTAGGACTGTAGCATTACCTTTATCTGAGCCTTCTCAAGCTGGATTTATGCAAAACCAAGTAAGTATTTGGTATTTAGCTTAGTGTAAAAAAAAAATTAATATACCCTGCTAACCCATTATTAATTCAGAGTATAATTACCAGTGTTGTACAATATTATACATAATACAGAATGCAAGGTTGACGTGACTTAATCAAGCTATGCATACAGGAAATTGCTAGTGTATGGTTAGTGCCTAGTATACATGACTTCTGTAGAATTTTCTTTAAGCAAAGTAAGTATTCAATTCTTAAAACTAGCAGTGTTGTGCAATGTAGCATTTTACAAATATTTTCTATCAAAGCTCGTTCATTTAAAATACCACTAAAGCGCATATCTCCCTAGTTTGTGCTCCATTTCCTGTCTATTTCCCATTAGGTAAAATGCTATAAGAAATACCCATGGCAATAACTATATCCAACAATGTTCTATGTTTGGCTTTTTTACGCCGAATAGAGTACAAGTGCTACTACGCACACAATTTACAGCTATGCAAAAACAGATATGCTGTAAAAACAACAAATGCAGATATTTTAATTAATATTTAACAAGAATATATATATGTGTACAAACGATGCTTATAATGAAATCTATATGGCTTAGTGTGTGTGTGTGAGGGAGAGAGAGCGAGTGTGAGTGTATATGTGTGTGTGTTTATGGGCGTTTGTTAGTGGGCGTGTGTGGGCATAAACTGACTGCCTGCAACTTTGTCAAACTTTTGGATACACGACTCGCTTGCTGTTGTTGTTAATAATGTTGTTGTTGCTGCTGTTGTTGCTGTTGTTGCTGTTGTATTGCGGTTGCGTTGGCATCTTCCAACGTCGACAACTGCGGACGGCTGTTCACTTGCATGTCGTTGTCGTAGTCGTTGCTGTTTTTTGAGCTTTATGCGGTTTTTGCAGCCAACATGTGTGTGTGTGTGTTGGTGTGTGTGTGTTTGTGCCAGTGTGTGGGTGGTCATGTGCTTTTGTGAAATCACAAACAAGTAGCATACTTTTAGGCCAAAACAATTGCCAGGCAGCCAACTGTAGCCAACTTGAATGCAAAAAAAAAAGAAATAAAAAAAAACAGCGTGCACTAGAAAAAAAAGCAAATCGACTCACAACTAACGACTGCGGACTGCCGCAAACTGGCTGTGCGTGTGTGTGTGTGTACTCACACACATAGAGCCACAGTGATGTCGATGCGCAGCAATTGAGGCTCTGCCTTGGGAAGCACGAGCAAGAGCAACAGAAATAGAGCTGGATTTTGAAATCTGCACACATGCTTGGCACTTTTGCATAATGATACCCTGTAAGCAGGGCAAGAGGGTAGCACAGTGAGCGAAATGCGGAGTTTATCAAAGTGGACTCAATGAGTGAGTAAATAAATAGAATAAATATATTAAAGTAAGTGTAGTCAATGAAACTGGGGAGCTATTCATAAGAATACCCTGTAAAAGAGGCAAAGAGGTATAGCTTACTTCTGACCGAAGAGGTTAACAGGTTAATGAGAGGACTTTTAGTCTGAGTCATACATTTTGATGCTGATAGTGAGATAAAGAGAGAGAGAGAGACGGGAGAGAGAGAGAGGGAGCGAGGAAAAGAAATAGAGCTAGAAGGAGCAAGAGAGAGAGAGAGGGAGAGGGAGACTTACATATTCATAGAGAGAGAGAGAGAGAGATTGACAGAGAGAGGTAGAGACAGACAGAGCGCGTGAGTGAGAGACATAAAAAGGCAGCCAGAAAGAAAAAGAGAGATTTTTCTAAGAATCTAAAAGTGTAAGATGTATGTAAGGTAAACTCTATCGCAAGACAGTCTGTCTATAAATACATGTACTTAACAGGGTATGTTAGAGGGAATCTGCCAAATAAAAGTTAAAATTTATAGGTTAAGAGTGCAAACACATCTGATTAGCATAATCATAAGCCCCAAGAGTTTTTTCAGCTTTATCTGTCTGGAAAGTTATCCAATTGTATACCCTATAAAAAGATGAAAAAGGATGTGCAAAGTCACGAGTAGAATGTATGGGATGATGGAAGTGCAAAATGAATGGTGCACATACATATTTATTAGCACAGAAAATATGTCTAGAGTATGTGGAGGAACTTGAAAGGTTGAAGAGCTATTTATAAGGTATCTACTGAGCTAATATAACAGCAGCTGCTTCAAAAATGTCAAAATTGTTCATTTCTATTAAATGTATTTATAGGGTATCTAAAAGTCGAGTCGCTCCCTTTTTGCCTCATCTTTTATGTTAACAGAAATTGCGCAAAAATAAATCCTGCATATATTTCTTATAATGCCCGGGAGTGGAGCACTTTATTATGTTGCTAATTTGTCATGCAGCTGCGACTCGCGACATTTTTTTGTTGTTGCCCTTAATCTCGTTGTTGTTGTTGTTGCTGTTGTTGTTGTTGTTGTTATGCACCAAATAATACTAAAGAGCAACTAATTTGCAAAAAATTTGTATTGCTGTCAGTTGTTGCTGCTGTTGCTGCTGTTGGTAGATGTTGCTGCTGTAACAGCAACTATTTCCGTTACGATTTATAGCCGCACGTGTTGCGTCTGAGCGGCGTTAAGAAAAAGCGCTTGACAAATCTGTCATTGTGCGACACGACGCTTGTTACTATTATTATTATCATTGCTATTATTATTATTATTATCGTCGTCGTCGTCATTCTTATTGTTGTTGTTTTTGCTGCTGCTGCTGCTGCTGCTGCTGGAGGAACAATGCGACAGCTGGAACAATGTCCGCTTGGGCAAGCCACAAGCTCTCTCATTGTAATTGTTGTTCAACGAACTTTTTCCCTTTTCCGTTTTTCCGCTTTTCTTTCGCAACTGCCTGGGCAGGCAGGATTTTCGTTGATGTTTTTTCGGCTTTTCCGCTGCCATTGCTGCTGCTGTTGTCTTTGTTTTCTTTCACTGCTTTTGTGTAAAGTGTTGTCTTGTGCTTTCTTAGCACCTGTCGAAATTGCGCAAGTGTCACTCGAAGCGGGGCAACAACAATAGCAATAACTACAACAACAACAACAGCAGCAACAACAATAATAATAATAATAACAAGTGTAAGAACAACAATCAAGTTCCTCAACTCTTTAACCCTTTCATGCACAAAGGCCTGTTTATTATTTGCATTTCATTCGGGCCCACGTGTCGTATACATTTTTACCTTTGACCCGCGCTAATGAGTTGTTTTTCCCACTTTTTTTTTTCGCCACAAAACTAAATTCAATGTACAACTTTTATTTTTCCGAACAGCTGCAACTTTTGCCAGCACACGAAAAAAAAGAAGAGAAATCCGAAACAAAATAAATATAAATGCGTGAAAAAAAACCAAACTTTTGACGCTTAATGAACTAGTCACCGCAGCAACCGACTCTGGGGTTACCAGCTGCTAATTAATTTACATTAGCAAATTGCAAGCATGTAATTGACTTTTATTGGCATTTTCACTGCAACAGCAAATAACAAGAGCAACAACAACAAATATCTTTTATGTACTATCTATATATATATATATATGTACTATATATATGTACTTATACAATAAGCTTTGGCAAAGTTATGCGCTAATCACGCTTTGGAGACCCATTTGTTTGACCACTTTTGTCAACGTGGCTTAAATACTTAGAGACCCCGGGCAACAGCAGCAACTAGACAACAGCCAACGCCAGAGGGCAGCTCTATGTCCATATATATGTATATATTTATATATGTATTGTAAGACTTAAAACAACTAATGACAAATGATATAGGGATTTACTGCTAATTAAATTAGGTCAATTGACATGAAATTTACATTTTATATGCATTTCCATTATTTATTATAATCATTTACAATTGTTACTAATATATTGTATTCCAAATTCAACATTAAATGACTATTTTATGTTTTTTTTTTTTGAAATATTTAGAATATTTGATAATACCTAATTTTGCAAACTTTCCCAAATGAAATAGAGATTTGCTGGTAATTAAATTGGGTCAATTGATATTAAATTTAATTTGCGTTTAATTTAATTGAAATTAAGCAATTTACATATATTATTTATTATATAAAGCACGTATGTGTTTTATTTTAAAATTTAATATTAGTTTATTATTAATAATATATATTAAAATATATATATTTTTTTTTTTAATTTATATTTTTATTGTTATTTAATACTATTTATACAATATTTTTACTTTTAGAATTTTCCTTGTTATATAATTTTTTTATTAGAATATATACTTTTAATTTAATACAACATTTTTAAATTATATAAAATTATATAAATAATTTATACAATTTTATATCATTCAAAAAATTTGTATTATACATATATAAATATAAATATAAATTATATAAATAATTTATTATTCAAATAATTTATTATATAACTAATTTATACAATTTTAAATCATTTATAAAATTTGTATTCAATTAAAAGTATATATTCTAATAAAAATTAAATCATATTTAAATGAATTTAAATAAAATAGAAAAAATACAGATTTATATATTCATAATTTTTACTTTTCGAATTTTTCTTTTTTTTTAATTTTTAATTTCAATTACATATATTTTTAAATTCATTTTTGGTAATGAGAATATACAAATTTAAATATTAATTTGTAATATTTTATTTATGCTCTGAATCCATTGAACATGGTTTATCTTTTTTTTGTTTGCTCGTCATATTTATTTTTTCATTATTTATATCAATATAAGAACTAAAGCTTTTGAATGCAACAAAATTCTACATAGACTTCTTTAATCTCTGTCTCTCTCCTTCCCTCTCTCTCTCTCTCTCTCTCTCTCTCTCTTCAGTACGTCAATCAAGCTCAGCCCATTAAGTAAATAGCATTAGCTCTGTTCACAAATTAAATTTGATATACAATACAAAACTGTAAAGCATTTAGACTAAGCAGTTTTAATGCCTTCTACTAAGTGCAGCAACAGCACTAATTGTAAATTATTAGCACAGAAATTGCAAATAATGAAAATGCAGCTGAATTTCAATTATCATCTAAGCAAATAAATAAAATAAGCTCTTAAGTGGCAGCTCAACTTATTCATTGATTAAAATCAGAGCCAGCTACAAAGCAAATTGCATTTCGTTTTATATCTGGCTGCCTTTTTATTATGATTTCTTTATTTAATTGCATTTCATATGGCGCTAAGCTTGCGGTTAAAATGCTTTTCCACTGAGTTTGACATAAATGCGAATTCAATTTGCTGTGGCTTCTTGAGGCTCAATTAGCCTTGGCAAAAGAACATCAAAACCATAATCAATTTTAATAAATCGAAAATGAAGTCGGTTTATGATGAGTATGATGCACTATGAGATGAGCTATAGAAATAATAGCAATATACATACATAATAGGGAAAGTAGTTGTTGAGAGGAATCGAAAACAAAAAGTGAATGTGATGAAATGAAATTTTAAATAGATTTTATAAAAATGTAAGAAAAATCTTAAAATATTAAAATATATATACATGAAAATGTAAAGAGAGACTAGTTAATAATATTAAAGTACAGTTCCAATAAATAACACAAATGTTTTTCTTATAAGAGTATATATAGTATATATTTAATATAATATTCTTCTATTCATAATCCTAAAAAATATATAAAAAAAATATATAGTAAAAATATATATAAAATATTTCCTATAGGGTACACACACGCACATCATACCCCACACAAGCATTCATATGACATTTTATTAATTACATAAATCCATTTAATAACGATATCTTTTTAGGCCTTAGAGCATTTTAATTAAGTCGCTTTGATGCTGGACTAGATGTGTCAATCAAATAGTTAAAACCACATTACTCAAATATTTGAACATCATTTTTATTTGAAATATGCATATTTAATATATTTTCAATCGGCTTGACTTGGTTTATTAATTTATGGCTGGCATTGTGAATGCAACCGCTGAAAACTCAACTGGGATTTGTAACAAACTTTGCTCACTCTCACTGTCTGACTATCTCGCTCTTTCTCTCTCTTTCTCTCTCTCTCGAACAGGACACGTCAGCTTGGAGACTTGGCACACTTGCCTACACAACTGGGGAACGTTAATTTGGCAAGGCGAAAGGCGAAAATGCAAAAAGAGAAAGCAAGCCAAAACACTCCAAGGATTAATTTGAGCACCGAAAAAGTGAAAGCTCAGCTGGAGAGCGATTTTCACACAGACAAAGCCAGAAACTTGCACAAAATGTTTGTTATATATACTTGTAAATATATATATAAAGGGCTGTATGGTCTAGGGAAATCGGGTTAAATGAGAGCACGCCAACTGCTGTACGGAATACAAGAGAAATCGGTAACGAAAATTGCGACTAGAATTGAAATGATTAGGCAGACCGTTAGAGGAGGCGACATGGAGGCGCAAGTGAGATAGAGCTGGGACAGGAGAGAAGTTTTAAGCCGGACAGCGAGCCCATAAGCTGCAGGTGGGCAGAACGCAAGAGGTGCGAATCCAAGCAGGAGACAGAGAGCTAGGCTGCACCGGGCAGGAGATGGCCCAGAAGAGACAAGAGGTGAAGACAGCAGACGATAGGCAGGACAACTGAACGGGACAGGCGCAGGTAGCAGATATAAATCGGAAGGTAAGGACAGTAGACATCAGGCAGGAGACTGAAAGCATGGAGAATGAAGGAGGCTTCAAAGTAGAGCCTAAAAGGGAGATACCAGCGGCAAGAGTAGGCGGCCAGCATTCAGGTTAAGTAGGAGGCCCTTAGGAGGGTGCTCAACTGGGAAGCCTGTCGGCAGGAGCAAAGCCTAGAAGCCGAAGGCTAGAGGCAGAGATGGGAGACAAAATGCAGCCGTGTGGAAGGAGCCAGGCGAGGCACAGGCAGAGGCTGTTGCTGGAGGCGCTCGGGAAAAATGCAGGACACTGGACACTGCAGCCAGGAGGCGATGAGAGGAGTCACAATAGACAGGCTGACAGACTACGTCCAGTTGGTGTGCCATAAATATTGCCACTAGCCAGCGGCCAAATGGCGACAAAAGCTGGCCACAAGAAAACGCCAGACACGGCTCAGCATGCAGGCAGCCCGTTGGGCAAACACACACACTCACACATACGCAAATACCCATACATACACTAGTACATACATATATGTAAACAGTTTTAGACAGCAGCTCCGCATGACGCCATAGACCAGAGTCCCGAGTCCTCTCTGTGTGTGTGGACAGCCCACAGCGTTGCCGAACGATAAAACAGCAAACGAAACAACAAACAAACAAACTTCAGCAACAACAACAACAACAACAACAATGCCAACAAGGATCGGCAACATAACAACAACAACAACAAAATAGAGAGCGAAAAAAAAAGAAAATGGTTGCCTAACAAGTTTTTGTTATCTGCGCTCGCTTCGCTTTTTGTATCGAGTGTTTATAAATGTTTATGCCACGCATTTGAGCACTATTCGGGGTATACTATAGACGACGATATGAGCTTTTTTCCAGCGTTCACAATACAAACGTTATTTATTACTATTGTTTGTTGTTTAATCGGTCTGATCTTCGGTTAGACTTTATCTATTTACTTTTATCATATTTCGAGAGCTTTTAAGAGCTTTTGGTGCTTTTTAGTTGTTTGGAATTTAGATGCCCTTTAAGTTGAAGCTGCTGGATTTTAGTTTCTGTGTAAGCAATATTATGATATATTATATATATCATAATATTATGATATATATATATCATGGATTATATAGGAGGTTTTCTAGCTAAGCCAACTTTTCTTAATAGCTGATTGAACTCTACTTTGATCTAAAATAAAAATTTATTAGTTAAGCCAAGATGATATTTTTTTAGAGCTTTTTATGAATAATGTTTAAACGCTTTGTTCCAAGAATGTGCTTTATTTGATTTTGATAGACTTTACTGTCTTAAAGAAGACGATGGGCTTATTTATTATTTTTATATCAACAAACTAAGCTCTAAAGAAGATGAAGAACTAATATATAAATACTATAAAATGTAGTATTTATTTTTATTATTTATTTATTATTATTATTAATATTATTATTATTTATTTATTTATTGTTTTAATTTATTTAAAAATTTGTTTAATTACTTTTGTTAAAACCAATTTCACTAAATATTATTGTATTTTAGATATATAAATAAATATATAATAGAAATCACTTTTCTATATGAGCTTTAGTTGAAGCTTTAACATGACTTTAATCAACTAACAGCTTTCAAGAGCTTTTGAAATAATTTCGCTACTTTCGTGTACTTTCATAATTTTAGACAGAGCTTTGTCTATCTTTCTATCTGTTTTACATATATCTGTTTTTAGCTGGTAATAAAGATATTCCGAGTCTTCTTCAAGTACGGCCATGAAAAGACTTTCATAAATATTAATATCATCTCAGCTTACGTTGAATTTAAATATTTTTCTTACCCGCCAAAAAGAATTTATTTATATGTGTAGAGCTCACATAGAGCTACTCCAACAGATCGGGGTCTCAGAAAGGGCATTGAATATTCGAGTAAGTTCTGTAACTGTTGCTTTCTTACATGAGTTTACATGTTGTAGCTCTTCTCATGAGCCTCTGTGTGTGTGTGTGGGTGTATGTGTGTGCCTTGCATGTTTTCTGCTGGACCGCAAATTCTGATTTAATTTTTTTGTTTTTAATTTGAATTGCTCCTTTTTTGTGTATGTGTGTGTGTGTGTGTGTGTGTGAGTGTGTGTGTGTGTGTAGATGTTTCAGCGCTTGCATTTAAAATTAGTCGCTTGTAGTCGCTGCGGTTGTCAAACTGTTGTTGTTGCAGTTGTTGTTGTTGTTGCTGCTGCTGCCAAACAGTTTTCATTTGCAACTCTTTGGCAACTTGTTTCATGCGACGCATATTTAGTAATTAAATTTAACATGCTCGACGACAGCAGCAGGCACGAAACAGCAATGAAACGCTTGCTCTCTCACTCTAACTGTCTCTCTCTCACTGTCGCTCTCTATCTCTCCCTCTGTGTCTGGCCAGGCAATTTAAAAGTCATATGAGCATATAAATTTAATTAGATGCCTATTAAAGTATAATCCTAAATTGGTTTAAACTTCTACAAATTAATGTCATTATATGTAGCTTTATGCATATAAATTTATTATAATATATGTATATTATGCATATATAACTAGCCTGGGGATTCTTGCATAATTTAGGCAACTTTTTTTTTGTACAAAAATAAAGTTTTGCATATTATAACTGGACTTTGATGCCCATGAAATTAAAAAGAAATTTTAATGGCTGACAAAAAAAAATATACTTTGAGTAGTCTAGCTTAGATGGTTAATAATAAAAATATATACATGACTTCAGCATGCCCACAGTGTTGGAAAAAGTCTTAATTATATCAAAGATTCTGATGCAGATTGGAAAATCATCTGTATTGTTTCTTTTTCTACAAATTTGTCTGCTTATATTCTGTTTAAAGTTTATTAAATTATAATGGATATAAATTGTTTGCGTGAATAAATCTCATTTGTTGTTGTTTCTTTTCATCAATAAATATGGACAGGTTTATGGAAGGCAATTGAATTAAAATATTATACAATATGTATATGCTAAGCTTTTCTAAGAATTTTAACATTATGATTTTTTATGGAAATTGTTTATGAATCACTTCAAAGGTTGTTAAAATCGTGCAAAGAGCGATATTATAACATTTGAAGCATATATAGGCAGAGAGAGAATGAAAGAGAGAGAGAGAACAAGAGAGAGAGAGAGAGAGAGAGAAATAAAGAGAGAGAGAAACAGAGAGAGAGAGAGAAACAGAAAGAGAGAGAAACAGAGAGAGAGAGAAACAGGGAGAGAAAGATAGAGAGACGCTTTAGTATACATATGTATATGTATTGCACAATCTTTATTTTATTATCGATAGAAAGCGCCTTACCATTGCCTTTAATTATCTAAAATATCTAAAAGTATTAAATATACCCAAAACTCTCTCTTCAACTTTTAAATTCTTTAATCAAGCCTCATCAAATTGAAAACCAAAAGTGAATCTTCCGCTACAAATTTGGAATGCAAACATTTTAATCTCATTTTAAATATATTCAACTTCATATATTTCTCTTCCAATTTCTATTTACCTCAGCTAGAGACTGTGTCAATATAATATATATACATATATATGCCTAATTCGAGTAGAGCGTAGAGCCATATAGGTAAGCAATAGTTTGATTCCCATACATACATGCATACATACATACCTATGTATGTGTATAATACGTAAGTGTAGCATAAGCAAAATGGAATTGCTAACCAGAACTGAGCTTTATTTACGTCAAATTGCGGCTCTATAAAATAAATACGAATTTAATCAAACGCAGGCAATGTAAACACAGTGCCATGCATAAATATACAACCAACGTGTGAGTGTAGCTAAAGCGTATTTGCCTGTATGTGTGTCTATGCATTTGTGTGTGTGTGGGTGGGTGTGTGTAGGTGTGTGGCCGTGTGTTTGGTTTGTGCGGCTGCTTGAATCGTAACAATTCGCTGTGTTTTCATGCCAAATACGCTTTCATAAATAATGAAAACTGGCGCTAAAACAGCGCACGTTTGTTATGAGCAACAACAATAACAACAAATTGTAGAGCTCAAGTGGGCAGTGCCTGACTAGGAGATATTCTGAGCAATTGCTGAGCCTTTGTAAACCTCCAAATTGATGTTCTTTATATATGCGTATTTTCATATATTATTTGGTATGTAATAATATATGAAAATACTTATACTACAAGCTTTAAGTAACTGTTCTTGCTTCTCGACTGATCTTTTACTATAGGAAATAAACTGTCCAGTTATGCATTGAAAGTAAATTGATTGAAGCTGAGTTCCAGCTGGAGGTACTGATATATGTAGTCTCATATCATCTTGTTCATAATCTAGGATTTTTTATATATATTAGTATATTTACATACAAAATGTTGGGTCTTTAACTTAAATTATCTTACATAATCGTAAAAAAAATAGAAAAAATCGATATTTATCGATAAAAAGGAGTCTGAATCAGAATACAAGTGGAAGCAATAGTTCTATAAAAACCAAATAGAAGCACACGTGTTTGCAAATAGGAAGAAAGCAATCTGGCATATCAGAAATAAGTAATACAAGTAGCAAGCTTCCAGGATTGGTGCCCTGACAAAAAGAGGCCAGACATATAGAAGAGCATGCTTTTATATGAAATCATTTCATTCCTCTTTAATAATGTACACTCCTTGCAAGCTCAGCCACAGCTACGTCAGTCCCTTACATACATTCCGATTAAATCAGCATACCCCATTCAGGCACTCTCACTTGGGCCTAGGGTACAGCACAGCAACAACAACAAGAACAACAACAACAACCACTGTAAAGCCAACAGCAACGAACCGTGCTGAAATTAGTAGCCAAGGATTACCGGCAATTATTTTCATTGTATGCATTTGCCGCCATTATTTTGATTGCTTCGTTTGCTCTTGATGCCGAGCCAGGGAAGCTTAGTCCTGACCCCAAAAAAAAAAACCCAGCACAGCTTCAGCCTCTACCTCAGCATCAGTGTCGGCATAGGCCTGGGCCTGAGGTCAACCACATGCCATTTTTCACAATGCCCACAACAACAACAACAACAACAGCAACAACTACGCATGATTGCGTATATGGTATGTAAGGTTTATTTATATTTATGAATTCATCATGTTCACATACATAACATAACATAACATCACATATGCTATGATAGTTTACACTGTAGAGTCAAGCAATGGCAATGGGGCGTATATATATAAATATGTATGTATATGCCCCATAAAAATCATGCATTTCAAAACATTTGCTGAATGTGGAGCGAGGCAAGCAACAAACATACAAAAATCGTTTCAATTGCATACAAATTTGGTAGAAAAAATAAAGAAAATTATTTCAAATTGTAAATCTTTGATGATCATAACGGGTTTCAGTCGTGCAGCTAAACAAAGTTCTTGATTGAATATATAAAAGCATGATAGCTAAAATACTTTTTTATTTATAGAACATTTTGAAGACTTGAAAGTGTAAGACTAGGCATGTGAGGAGAAGCCAGACTACAGGCTAGAGGTCTAATTAGTTCCGAAGTCGACCTAAGGGCAAATAGATATATATATAGGAGAGCCAGGCAGGTGGAATTACGGAGGGATTTTCGGGACAGGCAGTAAGACGAATGAGCAGAGAGACAGACAAGCAGACTAACTAACGGACAGCAAGACAGGGTCAGGCAGTCGGACTAAAGAAGAGACAGACAGATAAGCGGACTAAGCAGTATACGGCGTACAACAATAGGCACAAACAGTGGACAATATAGAGGAGACTTAAGACGATAGTAAGACTGGCTAATAGTAAGTCGGTCGGATAGCAAAACAGAGGAATAGAGATGGCTGGATGAAGGCAGACGGAAAGTAAGTCGGACGGACAGCTAGAGAGAACGGCAGACTAACTAACAGATGGATGAAGAGCAAGAAAGACAGAGAGACTAATCAACAAACAGAAGGAGTGTAAAATGAACGCACAGTGAGACGGCCGAACTGAAAGATCAACGGATAGTGCGACGGACGGACAGTAAGCTGAATTGATAGTGAGACGGTCACACAATGAGACGGACGGACAGTAAGCTGAACTGATAGTGAGTTGGGCGTGCAGTAAGGCAGAAACATAGGCGGACTAGATCAGCTTTGCCATAACTCATACATTGCTAGCTATGCTGTCGCTAATTCTTTGAGTACACTTTCGCTCCTATAAAGTTATATATATTCACACACACAGAGATGATCAGTGCTAGATTAAATAGGCTTTAATACTAGCTATATACATATAATTTTAATTAATAACACATCCAGCTTAGCCGTTTTTTAAGTGCTTAGGTCACATAAAATCTTGCAAACAGGTCACATACCCTAGCCACAGTCAAAATCTAGCCTAAAGGTCCAAAGCATTCAGGTTTTTCATTTCGCTTACCTATCATAAAACAATAAAGTTCGCAGTATGAAAAGAGGCTTAAAATAAGAGGCTTATGATGAAAAGAAAACAATAATAAAATAAATGAAAATAAATGAAAATTATCAAATTAGATCTCTAATCTTTTGTCAAGCTGTTTAAATGGGATTTTCCGATGATTTATCGCTTGAGAGTCCTCATTAGTTGCATTTCCTCCACACAGACACACGGGGAGAACGAGTGAGAGAGAGAGAGAGCGGGAGAGTGCGTGCTTATCATAGTTGGAAGGCCTAAACATAAAACCCAACAACTAAAACTAATTTGTAACTAGTTTGGCAAAACTTTTTAACCGGCGCCTTTGACATGTGGAGCACCCAAAAAAAGAAAAGAAAAAAATATTACGTTAACTAAGTCCTTTAGCCCTGCAGCTCAAATGCGAAATGCTTCTATGCTATCTGCCGTCAAGCACACATACACGCACATACATACTCCCACACACACGCATTAACAGCCGGCGCAAGCAGATTAAAAAAGTTTGAAATTTAAACCAGGCGGCGTATTAATTTATTTAAGACCCTTAAATTATATCCTTTGATGTAAAGCATATATTTCTTTGCTTCGCTTTGCCTTTCGACAACTTTTTTGATGTCCTTGTTATTGTTGTTGCTATTGCTGTCGATGCTACTGCCATTGTTGTTGTTGTTGTTGTTGTTGTTGCAGCTGTGCTTAGAGCCAGCCCCAGTGCTAGCCGTGCAACTACTTTTTGGCGTATGTAATTACATTTTTTCCACATAAGAAAATCAAAAAAACACAAAAAGTGAGAAAGAAAACAAAAAAAGGACGACAATAAAGGAAGTTAAGTCATTGCAGCAGTAGCCGACTGCATAATACTCGCTCAAGAGGCAAAAACGATTGCTCCTCATTGTCGAATATCGATCTATAGCGTATATGGGATCTAGGGTTAAGATATAAACTGTGGATCATAGTAAGCATATATCAATTTTCTATACAAAGTTGTGTAATCATTATTATTAATCCTCTATCTATCCACCAATATGCTCTTTTCATTTTCCCAGCACGCAAAACGCCAAACAAAAGCAAAAAAACTAGATGCCGCCCAGGACATACACGAAAGAGCGTAAAAATTACACATACAGCACTTTTCTGGCCTTTTTATGGACAAAATCAACAACAACAACGAAAAGAAGCGTGTTAATTGTAGACACAACGAAGTCTAAATACACTAAGAAATGCAAGGAACATAGTGGAGCATAATAGTATAAAAGTATATTAGTATAATAGTATAATAATCTAATAATATAATAGTATAAAAGTATAATAGTTTAATAGTATAATAGTATAATAGTATAATAGTATAATAGTATAATAGTATAATAGTATAATAGT